>JBBPBX010000930.1:77898-106003 GCA_038048925.1 Garcialebias charrua | reverse complement strand
ATATATATACACACAGGTATGTACACACATTATATATTATACTTTCTTTTCATCTGCGAAATAAATAATGTGTTTGAAGAGTTTCAGTCAGGGTTTGAGCTCATCATAGCACTGAATCTGCACTGGTGAAAGTTACTAATGATATTCTCATGGCCTCTGACAATGGACAGGTGTCTACACTGGTCCTCAGTGCTGCCATACAGTTGATCACAATATTCTACCGGTACTACAGAGGCTTGAATATGATACTGGAATTACAGGAACGGCTCTAAATTGGTTTAAATCATATTTATCTGATAGATTCCAATTTATAAATGTAAATAATTAATCCAAAAAAAGGGAGGAGACCCAGAGGAAGACCCAGGACACGCTGGAGGGACTACGTTTCCAAGCTGGCCTGGGAACTCCTTGGGATTCCCCCGGAGGAGCTGCTCCAAGAAGCTGGGGAGAGGGAAGTCTGGGCCTCCATACTTAGGCTGCTACCCCCGCGACCCGACCCCGGATAAGCGGAAGACAATGGATGGATGGATGGATGGATGGATAATCCAAAAAAATCGTCAGGTCCTCTGGATGGGGTCAAAAAACAAAAAAATTGTACAAACGTTTTGTCTTTCGTCCGAAAGACATCTTCAGTCTGAGGAGCTGTATTCAGCTCTTTCTTATGGATCAACCAGTTTATTGCTGATATTCAAAACGAGCTGCTCACATGATCAAGGAGGACCATCAGCATAATGGATTGTTGGCACCCTGATGGCTGCTTGCTGTTCACAGAGGGCTGAGTGATAGAATAGAATAGAATAGAATAGAATATATCTTTATTGACCTTGACATTGCACCGGGGCACAAAACAACGTAATTGATTACGCACATCCGTCTTAGGATAGGGACAGCGCACGAAGTCGCAGCAGTATAAAAACCGCGCCACCACAATCAACAGATATGGAAAAGGGAATAGACACAAACAGGTAAGAACGTGGTATTCAAAAAAAAGAATCTATCACAATTTGCCAATAGACACTCCATGATAAAGTCCAAAAAAACTCTACCAGCTTTTTTAGCACATTTAGACAGGACAAGATGCATTTATGACGGCAGGCGGGAGGTAATAAAGTCTGTGTGTAGTCAGCTCCAGATAAGAACAGTTCGCAGGTCTCACAGCTCGGCTCCATCCGAGAACGCACACACAGAGACCTCTGGGGGGGGGGGGAGGGCAGCGGGTCCCTTCAGCTTCCCAGCTCAGGAGAAGATTTGTAGACAGCCTTCAGTCCAAGGCCAGAGACCAGATTAGATTAGTTGCTTTATTTTTTCAGTCAGGCCACAGTGTTCTTTTACTGCAGTCTTTAAGTCCAGGTGCTGTTTCTGGGTCCAAATCGCCGAATCGAGAGAGGTTCCGAGCTAAAAGATCCTTCCGTATGTGCCCTGTTTTAATCCGGACGGCTGTAAACGAGTTCCACACACCGCAGGTCCGCGGCAGCCACCGCTTCTCCCACCGTGTGGTTCAGCCCGCACAACAGCTGGGAAGGTCATAGCCCGGATCAAAGCATTTTCGCTGAGCGGAAGACTCGCCAGCACGCCGATCGCTGCGGTCCTCCTCAGCCTTCAGTGGCAGGAACAGCCACCAGTATCCCAAAAATCCACAGAGATTCCACGTCCCCGACAGAAAGAGCGGACAGTTACATTAGCCTGCTCATCGAGTCCATAATGTAGCTCACCGCATGCGTGTCGATAGAGCGCCCTGGCTCTCCCTGGCCAGTGCGCTTCGTGGAAATTTTTGTTATCGATAGTATCGATAGATGAAATAGCCCAGAAAACAGTCCACGCACATAAATCCATCCCAAATTGGTTCGAGCGAGCGCTGAAGAGTTACAGACGAGACAGATGCAGAAGCAGGGGGGGGGAAACCAGGGAGGTGTAGGAGCAAAAGGAGATGCGACCTGCCCTGCCGAGAGCGGAAGTGATACTAGCAATAACAGCATTGTAGGAGGGGGACAGTTGAACCCGGAGGCCTCCACCCCTGTTTAATGATGGACGGTTTCTTTTCACAAAGATGGCCTCCTTTACTCCTCTCTCAAACCATCGTTCCTCTCTATCAAGGATGTGAACATCTTCATCCCTGAAAGAGTGACCGCTGGCCTGGAGATGAGTGTAGACTGCAGAGTCCTGACCTGATGATGTTGATCTTCTGTGCTGGGCCATCCTTTTGGCCAGTGGCTGTTTAGTTTCCCCGATATAAGACTGATCACACCCTCCTGACACTGAACAGCATACACAATATTACTCTGTTTGTGCCGGGGGACTGGATCTTTGGGATGAACCAGTCTTTGCCTTAATGTATTTTGGGGTTTAAAAGCCACTGGGACGTCATGTTTAGAAAATAAACGTCTCAATTTCTCCGAAACTCCTGCAACATACGGAATGACCACTGATCTGGGTCTGGGTTCCTTCTTTTCACTTGATGGCTGGCTGGAGTCCTGTTTGGGTTCATTCTCTGCTTTCAGGAAGGCCCAGTTAAGATATCCACATTCCTCTAGAGCCTGTCTTGTGTGGGGTTTCTCCTTCTGCCTGGCTCCTGAGTTAGTGGGGAGGCTGTCTGCTCTGTGGTACAGAGTCCTGATGACTCCTAACTTGTGCTCCAGAGGGTGATGGGAGTCAAACTGTAAATACTGGTCTGTGTGGGTGGGTTTGCGGTACACCTCAGTTAGTAAATAATGAATCTTCTTCATGCACCAAAGTTAGTCATGAAGGTCCTCAGGGTTCAGTGCTAGTTGGAACAATACTCTTTACCTTATATATGATTCCATTAGGTAATGTTATTAAATATAATGGGATACATTTTCATTGTTATGCTGATGATACTAGTGAGCATTTTAGGAATAATTTTTTCAGTCTTTCACCCTCCTTGGATGGCATTAATCTGGCCTCCAGCTCTAATGTTAAAAATCTTGGTGTTATTTTTGATCAGGACACGTCTTTTATCCCCTACATTAAAAATGTTACCAGAACCGCCTTCTTCCACCTGCGTAATATCACTAAAATTAGCAACATCTTATCCAAAAATAATGCAAAAAAACTGGTTCATGCCTTTGTCATCTCTAGACTGGACTATTGCAATGGTTTATCTTGCTGTCCAAATACTTCTTTAAAATGTCTTCAGTTGATCCAAAATTATGCTGCCAGAGTCTTAGCTATAGGATTTATCAAAAAGGAAAGTCTCTTAAAACTGGACAATGTGTCAGCCTCACGGACAGAAACAAGATGTTCCCTTATCAGTCAGTTCACTGCGGTGTAACATATGACATATGGGAATTGCGCCCCCGCGCGGTTCACCTGAAGTAATACTAGCACGCCTTTTAAGGCAAGTGAGTGTCAATGTCCCTAGGGAGCCCCACTCACCTGGTATAAGAAACGGTGACGTATCATGTTCGGTCTCTTTTTGCCCTTCACCTCGCTTCACACCTGAACTTCGCAGGACACCGTCTCGAGTGACTGAACCGCCCAACCAGGAGGTGAGCGTGCTCCCTACCGAGGGCATCACTGAAGACTATCCTGCGAGCACTTCGTTTAGTGGACGCTAACTAAGTGTTGACGATGTTTGTAGCATCGGCTAGACATCCATCTCTACGGTTTCGTCGTCCAGTTTAGCAGGCCGCTAACTGCACCACGCGCCTACCTGTTAGCTAACGGAGCTAACGGCTAGCCCACATGAACAGCACAGCGAGAATTCTTCTTCAAACCCTGTTTAGCTTGCGCTAACTGGCTTCCACTAGACGAACTCTGTTTAGCTTTCGCTAACTGGCTTCCACTCAACGCCTTTTCTCGACAATGGCTCCGGAGAAAGGCAAAAGGAAATCGAAGAACTCCAACAAGGCCAGCAGCAGACCAGCGAGCCCTGGTTCCCTTATCAGTCATGTCACTCGGTGCAACATATTGCTATGGGGAATTGCGCCCCCGCGTGATTACCTGAAGGAATACATTCACGCCTTTACGGCAGGGGCGTCAGCGTCACGCCAGAGGCCCCGCCCTCTGGGTACTTAAGCCGCTGACGTCCATCCATCGATCTCTTATTGCCCTTCACCTCGCTTAAAACCTGAACTTCGTGGGACTTCTCTGTTGTCGCATCGCTCGATCAGAGGTGAGCTTGCTCCCTACGCTGAGCATACAGAGAAATTTTTCCTGTGTACTGCTGGGCTGAAGAAAGCTAGTCCAGCATTTTTCTACTTACCTCAAAGTTTTCTTCTCTCTCTGCAGCTGCTTCGCTCGACAGCGCTAACTGCGTCACAACACTCCCTGCTAACCATTAGCAGGCTAACCAACGAAATCAAGACGACGGAGAGGACGACTTCGATCAAAAGGAAACTAGGAACAGCCTTGACACTTCTCATCTCCTAACATGGCTCCCGAGAAGGGAAAACGGAGGACAAAGACTCAGAAGAAAGCCAACAGGACGACGAGCCCTCGCTCGCACCCCTGTCCTAACGGCTGCGGCTACTCCCTCTCGGCGACGGACACCCATGAGGCCTGTCCTGTCTTTCTAGGGATTCTGCATGCGAGAAAAGCGCTGGAATCCCCCGACTCCTGCTCTCACTGCTGTCGGATGCCGGCGGTAGTGAGGAAACGTCGCGCGGACGCGTTGGCTAAATCCATGGCGAAGGCCGCGGCGCTGAAGGTCGCACGCCTCACGAAGCTGCTCGCTCCCGAGCCAGAGCTCAAGAACGTGGACCTGGAATGCAGCGGTCAAGTCGGGGATGAGAATGTGTCGGACTCCTCGGTTCCCGTCGAGGACTCGACGCCCGAAGTGTCTGACCAAGACGCCGAGTACGGTTGCAGAGGGGAAAGTGTGGATTCCTCTCAGAACCTGGCACACATTCTACCGGACGTGTCGGTCCCTGCTCTGTTCGACCTGTACCATAGGGCGGCTGACGCCCAGCAAATGTGGCTACTTCATTTAATCGTTGGACACACACAACACCTGCCCGATTTGCTTGGGAATGGTCCACGCCAAGACAGCTTTGGATTACCCTGAGTCGTGCTCTCACTGCAGTCAGTTGCGAGAGACAATTTGACTGAGATGCGTGGACTTCGTGGCCAAGGCCATGGGCAGTTCCACCGCGGCAAGGGACCCGTTCCTCTCAGAAACTCTCACGCCTACAGCGAAGATGGAGGCGGATGAGATGGAGGACAGCGGAGCATTAAGCTGGGGCAACAGAATGGATCTTCAGATCCCCTACGGGGACACAAGGACCGACTTCAACACGAGGGACATGATACAAGCTAACGAGCTGTCGCTGACAGCCTCCGGTGAGATAACGGATGACGAGGCGGACAACGAGGAGGAGGGAGACGCAGAAGACTTCTCACAGGGAACAGCAGCAGCACAAGTGGAGTCGGATGGGTCCACTCCTGCTTTGTTCGAGCTGTGCCACAGAGCTGCAAAGGCGCTGAAGGTAACTTGGCCAGAACCCCCACCCCGACAACAGTTAACGAGGTTGGCGGGGAACTACTTTTTTGCCAAGCAACAGGCCGCTGTCAGACACAGGATGCCTGTCTTTCCAGACTTTCTAACAGAGCTGACTCACTCATGGACAGAACCGAGAGCACCCTTGACACTGCCACTCTCCCAGTTACTCAACATCGAGGGCATGGAGTCAGTGGACCTGGCCCACATCCCGCAGATGGACGAGACTTTGGCCGCACACTAGGCCCCAAAGACGTCAAGCTCGAAGCCCATGCTACCCAGCAAGCCGTGCTGCATGTCAGCTCTTCAACTTGAAAAGAGCTACCGTGCTCAAGGCCTCGTGGCTTGTGCCCTCAATACCGCCTCCATGCTGCAGGCCTATCAGGCCGAGAAGCTGCAGGAGCTGCAGCAGACCATGTCAAAGAAAAAGGCAGCTGAAATATGGGACGAAGCACGCAGAGCAGCAGACTTCATCCTCCGCTTCACCGGTACAGCAGCCATCTCCCAAGGGAAGTGTATGGCTGAAACGGTGATTGCACAACGCCATTTATGACTAACTTTGACAGATCTTCCTGAGAGCCAACGTTCCTTGTTCCTCCACCACGCCATAGAGCCATCAGGCCTGTTAGGCCGGGCCCTGGAGAGGATCCAGAGCAGATGTGATCAGAGGAGAAAACAGGAGGAGGCCCTGCGTGAAGGCATGCCCAGAAAACATTTCTCGCAAGCCAGAGACGCGAGCAACCAAAGAGGCCCACAGCAGCGCCACCACTCTCTCACACGAGGCCAGCTCAAAAGAAGCCGACACTCGAGGTTGAACAATGGCCAAAACCCGCCTCAGAGCAACACGGACGCACTCCTTAGACAGGCCAGGCAATTGGTCGAAGCAGAGGTGCGTCCCACGCCATACGGGTCACCCCAGATCTTCGTCAGTGGTGCAAGAGAGAAAGCAGAAGACAGCCTGATCCAGAGCTGATCCTACACCATCACAGGCACTTTCACCCATCGTGAAAAAGAAAGGCCGAACTTTTAACGCCAGTATCTGTGTTAAAGTGTGATTAACTGGTTCAGAACGTTTAAACACACAAAAACTCTCAAATACAGGTGACCCCCGATTTACGAACGAGTTAGGGAGATAAGAATGGTTCGCAGCTCGATTCTGCCGTAGCTAGGGGGTGAACATTATAAAAAAAATAAAAAATTATCATGCTAACGGAACGTGCGCACACATTTAAGCATGTACAGTAGTATACTGTAATGTTAAACATTGCTATTCACATTTACAGAATAAATAAAAATATATTTTCTTACTTTGAGATGGTCAAAGCCGACATCTTAGGTTGCCATGCGTTGATTGTTTTCGGGCCGAGCAGCGCGGGGGCCGGCGAGCCACCGCAGCTGCTCCAGACCTGTGTTAGCTAGCTGGCTAGCTTCTGCTAGCCAAGCCATGAGCTGGTGTTGGAGCGGCGGCGCGATCAATCTGCAGCTGCTGCTCCAGCCGCTGCTCCAGCCTGAGACGTCCACAGAGCTCACAGAGCGATTCCAGCTAGTAATTAATCCATATGATGCGATCCTGGTCACCAGTGTTCAAAAGGCCGGCTCCCGTGTTAGCTCCCGTGTTAGCTTCTGGAGCTAGCCAGGCCGGAGGTGTAGCCAGGCCGGCCGGAGGTGTTCGCGCGGCGGCCTGGCACGATCGGCGATAAATCCGCTGCTGCCTGAGACATCCACAAAGTTCACAGAGACGTTTCCAGCTCGTAATTAATCCATATGAAGCCATCCTGGTCACCAGTCTTCGGCCGGCTCCCGGCAGCTAACCTAAAATGGCGTCCGGTGTTCTACATTAATTTGTGACCGGAGACCCCAGTGACTGAACCTAAAATGGCGTCCGGTGTTCTACATTAATTTGTGACCGTGTAAACTGAAGACCTACTTCCTGCTTGAATGAATGCTGCCCAAGATTGCTCAAAAATGATCAGAAATTATCTTTTTTATCATAATTATTATTTATAAAGCCTTTAAAACAACCACAGCTGCAACAAAGTGATGTACACATGAAATTAAGAACATTTAAACACAAAAAAAATTAAAAAAAATTTTTTTAAATACAGTAATTTCATATTTTTATTAAATATGATACATTCGTAGGCCCCGTTGTTCGTAGGTCGATGGAGTCGTAAGTAGGGGGTTTGCTGTATTTGTGTAATAAAGAGAAATTGTTGTTTGCACACGACAATAAAGTCTCAAACTGCTCAAAATGTTATGTGTCTCAACTCAGCATTAAAGGGAAAACCCCACCATTTTTTAATGCAAACAGAGTCAATAAAGAGTACGGGGAGCCATCTCACATAGTCGGCCAACCCCCCTCTGATAAGACTCTACTTGTCAAAGGGCCCAATGAGCCCTCAATGGGGGGGCAGGGGGCGATCTGTCACAGTCAGACCCCTCGCCCCCATCGGAGGGACAAACAAGCCCAAATCCGAGCAGAGAGGAGGGGGACACTCACACCCCCCCACCTCTCCTGACTCAAATGAAGTCTCGAGTGAACATGCCCTCCAGGCTCGCCTTTCACGCGAGAGCCTGGGCGACGTGCAGCCCATCGCAATGGGTCGTGGATACCGTAGTTCACGGGTACCAACTACAATTTTTCATTCATCTACCCCCTTCTCATTGGTGATTACGTCAACAATTAGCTCAGCTCGCGCCTCCATCCTAAGAGAGGAAATACGCTCGTTGCTTCAAAAAGGAGTAGTCAGAGCCGTTCCTCCCCAGGAGGTAAACAAAGGCCACTACAGCAAATACTTTGTGGTCCCAAAGAAAGGGGGAGGCCTGAGGCCCATCCTGGATTTAAGACTTTTGAACAGACGACTGAGATTGTTCAAGTTCAAAATGTTAACATTGCGTCAGGTGATTCACTCTGTACGCCCGGGGGACTACTTCTGCACTGTGGACTTAAAAGATGCATATTTCTATGTCAGCTTCCTGCCAAACCACAGAAAAATCCTGCGTTTTGCATTCGAGAATGCAACGTACAAATATTTAGCCCTGCCTTTCGGCCTCTCGACCGCCCCGAGGGTATTTACAAAATGCCTCGAAGCTGCCCTAGCTCCCATGAGGAGCCAGGGCATCAGAGTTATGGATTATCTGGACAACTTATTGATCTTGACGAGCTCCAAGGAGCAAGCAAGGTTGCATACAGATCATGTGAGGTCACACCTACAATCCATGGGGTTTGTGATAAACTCAGAGAAAAGTCAGATGACCCCATCCCAGGACATTGTGTTTCTGGGATTGAAGGTCAACTCTGTCCTGTACAGAGCAAGACTTTCAGAAAAGCGATTATCAGACCTCCAGCTTTGCTTGGCCCGCTTCCAGCTGGACAAGACGGTGACACTCAGGTTCAGCCAACGTCTTTTGGGCTTAATGGCAGCAGGAATTGCTGTAATTCATCAGGGCTTATTAAAAATGCGTTCTTTTCAGATTTGGACACACAGACAACAGTAACTCGCCCCCCGTAGCAAACGGGGGGATTCAGAGTCGACATACACTGTCTGAAAGTCCTGAAGTCATGGGGAAGCGCTGCTTCACTCAACAGGGGTGTTCCACTGTGCAGAGTGTTATCTCGGACCCTTGTGACAACATACGCCTCAAAGTCCGCGTAGGGGGGGTCTTTGCCGTAATCACACCGCAGGAGGCTCAGCTCCACATCAATCAGCTGGAGCTGAAAGCTATGTTCCTGTCCCTCAAACACTTCCATAGGAAGGGTCTGATCACACGTCAACATGTTTTGATAAGATCGGACAACAAGTACGTGATCGCACACGTCAACAGAGAGGGGGACACACGATCCCCCTCCTGCTGCTGACCCAGAAGCTTCTCAAATGGTGTAGCTCACAAGTGCTGTCACTCAAAGCGACACACCTGCCGGGGGAGCTGAACTAAGGGGCAGACGCTCTCTCAAGAGGAGCACCCCTCTCAGCAGAATGGCGTCTTCACCCACGTATCATGAACCAGTTGTGGGCACGATACGGGAAAGCAGACGCAGATCTCTTCGCATGCAGGGACAATGCCCACCTTGCTATGTTCCATTCAATACGGGACGCATGCGCACCACTGGGGCTCGACGCGTTTGCGCACGATTGACCAGCGTCAAAGCTGTATTACGCGTTCCCACCTGTCACTTTAATTCAAGCGACACTGGAGAGTGTACACAAGGGGGCCCTCTAATTGATTCTGGTAGCCCCAAGGTGGCCAAAGCAGGCCTGGTTTACAGAAGTGATTTCACTTTTAGTAGGAACACCATGTCAGCTGCCTGCACACAGAGACCTCCTGACGTAAGCCTACAGGCAGGTGTGGCACCCTCGCCCGGGCCTCTGGGCACTTTGGGCCTGGCAACTGAAAAGGACCAGCTGTTAGCCTCTGGCCTACCCACTAACGTGATAAACACAATGCAGGTTGCTCGTGTAGAGTCAACACAAATACTCTATGCACAAAAATGGCGTGTTTTTGAGATCTGGTGTCTAGAAAGGAATATTACTCCATATTCCTGTAATTTAGCCCAACTTCTCACCTTCTTCTAGGACCTGCTGGAAAAGGGCCACTCCTTTTCCACTATTAAGGTATTTTTATCCGCTGTTTCAGCGTGCCATGAAGGATGGGGAGGCGTATCACCCGGTGCCCACCCTCTCATGATCCGGTTCATGAAGGGCGTACTGAGAAAAAGACTCCAAGCAAAGTTTCAGCCCCACAGTGGGACCTGTCACTCGTGCTGGACGCCCTCTGTGAGCCTCCATTCGAGCCACTATAGAGCATTAAGATTGACATGCTGTCCTACAAGACTGCATTGCTCTTAGCTCTGTGCTCGGCTAAGCATCACCCGTGCACCCAGTTTGCTCAGGATGGGTCAAAGTTCACCCTGCGTCCAAACCCCACATATGTGCTAAAAGTCCCAACTTTAAATTACAAAACTTTAGGCTTTGAACTGTCTGCTTTTCCTCCTCCTCCTGTCCTGAGTGCAGAACAGAGGCATTTAAAGGCGCTCTGCCCTGTGCGGGCCCTGAGCACTTATATGGAGAGAACCAACAGTTGGTGCAAAACAAACCAGCTGTTCATATGCTTTGCTAAACCGGTAGCAGGCAGAGCTCTGTCAAAGCAGCACCTCTTCCACTGGGTGACAATGCCATTTCTAGAGCACACAGCAGCAAAGGTCAGAAAGTAATAATAATAATAATAATGAATTCAATTTATAATGCACTTTTCATTAATAAAAATCTCAAAGTGCTACAAAGTGTAACAAAGCAAAGATCAAAATAAAACAAGTGATAAAATCAAATAAAATCAATAATAATATCGACTAAGATCAAAGATAAAATCATGTGGATGCAGATTAGGCTTGCTTAAAAAATAAATAAAATAAAACAAGTGATAAAATCAAGTAAAATCAATAATGATATCAGCTAAGATCAAAGATAAAATCATGTGGAGGCAGAATAGGCTTGCTTAAAAAGAAAAGTCTTTATGCTGCTTTTAAAGTCAACCAGTGACTGTGGAGCTCTCAGGTCGTCAGGGAGGGAGTTCCACAGGCGGGGGGCAGCCACACAGAATGCTCGGTCTCCCATGGTCCTCAATTTGGTCCGAGGAATATGAAGGAAATTACTGTTCTGTGATCGTAGAGACCGGGTGGATGAATATGGTGCAAGAATGTCCTTTAGATAGTCAGGTGAAGTTCCGTGCAAGCATTGATGGGTAATGAGAGCAGTTTTGTACTGAATTCTGTAGGTGACAGGAAGCCAATGGAGGTTATGGAGAATGGGTGTAATATGTTCAAATTTACGAACTCTCAACAGAATCCTTGCTGCACTGTTTTGAATGTATTGAAGTTTCTGAAGGTTTTTGCCAGGGATACCAATAAACAGGGAGTTGCAGTAGTCGAGCCTGGAGGAGACAAAGGCATGGACGAGTTTCTCAGCATCAGGAAAAGTCAGAGATGGGCGAAGTCTGGAGATGTTTCGAAGATGGAAGAAGCAGGTTTTAAACAGATGCTTAATGTGATTTTCAAATGTAAGATGAGAGTCCATTTTTATTCCAAGATTTGTAACAGAGGTGGAGAGGGGGATGTCTTGACCAGAGAAGGAGATTGTTGTTAAAGTTGATGTTTGTATCTGGTGAGGGGTGCCAATCAATATGGCCTCAGTCTTCGAGCAGTTTAATTGAAGAAAGTTCTGATTCATCCATGCCTTTATTTCCTCCAGGCAGGCAGAGAGAACAGTGAGTGAAGATGGAGATAGGGATGATGATGATGCTCCAGTCCTGATGTAAAGCTGTGTGTCGTCGGCATAGCAGTGAAAAGAAATGTTGAACTGATTAATAATTTGACCTAAAGGCAGCATGTAGAGGGAAAACAGCAGGGGCCCCAGAACTGACCCCTGAGGGACACCACAGGAGACACCGACTGTCTGGGAAGTGGCATTGCCAAGGCTAACACATTCCAGCCTATTGGAGAGGAAAGAATTGAACCAGTCCAGGACAGTGTCACAGAGACCGACCTCCACATGAAGACGGTGGAGGAGGATACTATGGTCCACAGTGTCGAAGGCTGCAGTGAGGTCAAGGAGGACAAGGATGGAGGGAGAACCAGTGTCAGCAGCCATGAGGACATCATTTGTTACTCTCAGCAGTGCAGTCTCAGTACTGTGAGCTGCTCTGAATCCAGACTGGAACTTCTCATACAGAGAGTGTTGCTGTAGGTGGTCCTGCAGCTGAGCAGCAACTGCTTTCTCCAGCACTTTGGACAGAAATGGGAGGTGGGAAATTGGGCGGTAATTAGAAAAAATGTCGGGATCCAAATTAGATTTTTTTAGAAGAGGCCTAATGATGGAAGTTTTTAGAGGCAGTGGAACATGACCAGATTGTATAGATTTGTTTATTATTTGTGTGATTAATGGGATTAACGGTGGCACAACTGGTAGAGCTGCTGCCTCTCAGCGAGAAGGTTGCCGGTTCAAATCCCAGTCCGGGGCCTTTCTGGGTGGAGTTTGCATGTTCTCCCCGTGCATGGGTGGGTTTCCTCCGGGTACTCCGGTTTCCTCCCACAGACCAAAAAACATGCTTGTTAGGCTGATTGGTGACTCTAAATTGACCCTAGGTGTGAGTGTGAGAGTGGATGGTTGTTTGGTGTGAGTGAGACAGGTCCCTC
Source organism: Garcialebias charrua (assembly GCA_038048925.1). Taxonomy (NCBI): domain Eukaryota; kingdom Metazoa; phylum Chordata; class Actinopteri; order Cyprinodontiformes; family Rivulidae; genus Garcialebias; species Garcialebias charrua. The sequence goes on along the minus strand of JBBPBX010000930.1, from coordinate 93,359 downwards.
TTGTAAATGAGTCCCCGTGACTCAACGAGGCAAGCCTGTATAAATAAAGGTTGAATGAATGAATGAATTGCAGAGTGATTGGATTTTATGAGAGACGAGGGGAAGGGATCCAGGGCGCAGGATGAAGGCTTCATTTTCTTGAGGATGGTCACCACCTCACTCTGAACGACTTCATCAAAGCTGCTCAGGGTCCCAGAAAGCAGACGGGTAGATGGCACACTAAGATCAGGGAGGTTGTGGAGCTGAGATCTGATAGTGTCAACTTTGTTTTTAAATGATGAGAGGAACAGGTTGCATTTTTGAACAGAGTCCTCATGAGTTTGTTTAATGGGATTAAGCAGATGAGTTATTGTGGAGAAGAGCTGTTTAGAGTTTCCAGGGCAGGTGTTGATGATGTTGGAATAATATTTGGAGCGTGCTTCTTTAAGAGAATAGGCGTACGCTTTCTGATGTTCTTTGTACGCTTGCTTATGTACCGAGAGACCAGATGATTTTACACGTCTCTCAATAGCACGGCCAGTTGCCTTCATCCTGCGCAGCTCACCAGTGTACCAGGGCTGAACGGGAGAAAGACACCAGTCTTGACTTCAAGGGAGCATGTAGGTCCAGAAGCTCCTGGAGAGATTGGTTGTAGTAATCCACAGAGTCATCTGCAGATGAGTGATTGACAGTGGTCAGGGCGTGAAGATCAGCAGACAAAACATCAGGGGAAATGTTTTTATAGTCACGGAACTGGATAGGTCGTTTTGGGTTAGAAGCAGGCGAAGTTGAAGGCACTTCCAGGGAGATGACCCTGTGGTCTGAGACACCCAGGTCATATACAGACAAGTTATTGATGAGTACAGTGTCTGTAATCACCAAATCCAGAGTATGCCCCCTGTTGTGCGTAGGGGCGTCCACATGTTGGGTGAGGTTGAGAGATTCCAAAAGAGACTTAAAATCTGTAGCCAGAGGGGAAGAGGAATTGTCCATGTGGATATTTAGATCGCCAAGAAAAATAGTTTTTACAGGGGAGGTGCAGAAAAAAGTGAGGAGGTCATGCATTTCTGAGTTAAATGAAACATGCGGTTTGGGAGGTCTATAAATCAATATAACGTTCATCAGGAGCAGTGTTGGGGTAGTTACCCAAAATAAGTAATTAGTTACACATTACAAGTTACTTTTTAAAAAGTAACATATTACACTACTTAGTTACTCAGTTCTGAAAGTAACTTAGTTACATTACTTTTGGATTACTCTAAGACCTGAGATTTAACCTGTATTAATTTTTAGATTTTTCTTATCCGTTTGCAGGCAATAGCAGCCTTTTCTCTTTTAAAGTTGGCTGGGTTGATCCAATGTGCTGTCATGCCCAAAAAACTTTTGTTATGACAGGTCCAAATATCTGCAGTAGTTGACACATACTCAAAGCCCTCAAACGTTTTTTTCAGTTCATTTTCCATCTTCACATAACACTGGTCAAGGTACTTTGAAAACGTTTTTCTGTCTGACGATACCAGTTCACCTCCTGTTGTCTGTATTTTGCTCAGAATTCTTCGGAAATACGGGGACTCAACTGTTGAAATTGGCAACACTTCGTTCACTACGTACGCTGCTACAAGTTTGTTTACCTCAGCCTTTGTAGTGGATGCCTGGCGGTGAAATTCAAGCCGAGCCTGCTTACACGGTGGCGGAATCAAACTTGCTTCACCATCCCTCTGCGGCTCTTTAACAACTAGCTTAGCATTAGCGTGTTGTCTTTGTAAATTTCTCGCGACAAAAGAAAAATAATGTGAATACTTCCATCCATAAAATGAAATCGCCGCGTTCTCCTCCATCTCCGCCATGTTGTTCATTCATTCCCTCCAATGTATGTCTATGTACCTTATATGTCTATGTACGTTGACGTATGACGTTCCGACGTCATCGCGTACGTCTTTGTTTTCTCCCCGTGACAGTCATGCGTCTGCTCCGTCGTCCCACAACTTTTCTCCGAAAGGTAAATTAAATATATTTTTTAAAAACTATTCTCCTAAAGGTCCTGATTGTAACGCAAGTAACTAATGTAAGGTTTTGTTAGTAACTGTAATATATTACAGGCATTTTCAAAGTAGTGCGTTACACTACCATGTTGCTGAAAAATGTAATGTGATTACTGTAACGCGTTACTAAGTAACGCGTTACACCCAACACTGATCAGGAGTGGGGCTTTGAAGTTGAAGGCCAAACATTCAAAAGAAGAAAAATTATGAGAAGACAGATGTGACTATTTTAAATTACTGCGGTAGATTACAGCCAGACCACCACCGCGGCCAGTGCAGCGGGCTCACTGCAGATAACTGTATCCAGAGGGACAAGCTTCATTCAGAGAACTGAACACGTCTGGTTGATGCCAAGTTTCTGTGAGGCACATGAGGTCCAAGTTTTTCTCCAGAATGTGATCATGAATTAGACATGATTTATTGGATAGTGATTGTACATTGAAAAGTTCTATTTTAATGCTAGTTGGTGTAGGAGCTTTTTGAACCGGTTTAAGCAGACTGAAGTCCACTCCACGTTTTCCTTGCCACCTCGTGCGCTGCGGACTACAAGGGACTACAGACGCAGCGTTCTGATGACGTAGTCGAGGTGCGACACGTCTCCCGGACGGAATCAATTCAGAGCGAGAATAAACAGATTTCTTTCGAGAGCCTCTATGGATGTAACGAGGTCTACGCAGAAGTCCCAGTTGTTTGATGATGGAAACAGAAGGTGGAGTGGAGCAGTTGTTAAGTCCAAGCAGCTGCGAAGCGGAGTAGGTCAACATCACACCAGCCAAACCGGGGGGAGCTAGCACAGAGCTAGCCGCTAACAGCAAACCCACAGCTCCGAGAGAAATAAACAAGAAGCAGTGAGATGTAACTTGAATGAGCATAACTCGAAGAGGAGCACAGGAGAAAGTCCAGAACGGTCCAGACGACACAGGAGGTTGACAGAAGCAGCAGGTAAGCAAAACAAAAACTGCAGCCACGTAGTTCTCCAAGCAAAGTTTGTGCAAGGTTTGTGTTGGAGTTTGACAGGAGGCGGGTAGCCCAATATTCCGGTTAGGAAGTACTAACCAAGTTGTCCGTAAAGTCCTTGATTAAAAAAAACACTGAACAGAATAAGTCCAGATAAATGTCCAAAAAAATTAAAAAATAGCAACAGTAAAACAACTTTTCAGCGTGGAGAAGCGGCAAGCATCACAACTTTACGCCAGCGTCCTCTCCCAGGTGATCTCAATCAGGGGTCAGTCACATGAATGCTGTTCAATAAAGCTGAGTCGGCAAGGCAAGTACCCAGTGGGTACTTGCAAGTACCCAGTGGGGTACTTGCTCACTCAACTCGAGGCCTAGCCACATCTTGGGCCCTATTTAGAGGTGTTTCAGTAGCAGAAATCTATGCTGCTGCTAACTGGGCATCTCCAAACACGTTTATTAAACACTACAGCCTGGACGTTACAACTAGTGATGTCACACAGGCTGTGCTCTCCACCAAGGGGAAGTAAACGTGTTAACGCCTGACTGATTGAGGCTAAAGTTTGCAAAAGCCTGCATTTCCAGGGCGTGTAGTATGTTCCCATATGTCATATGTTGCACCACAGTGAACTGACCGATAAGGGAACTGGAGGTTATGCACCATAACCAATTTTCCCTGAAGGAAGGGAACAAGGTGCAACACATGTTTGCCCCTCCAATGCCCAAGCTTGGTGAAGTGCATGTTGAGACTGAACGTGATGCGTAACCGTCTCTTATACCAGGGGGCGGGGCCCCCTGGTGACATTGACGCCCACTTGCCTTAAAAGGCGTGATAGTATTACTTCAGGTGAACCGTGCGGGGGCGCAATTCCCATATGTCATATGTTGCACCTTGTTCCTTTCCTTTAGGGAACATTGGTTATGGTGCATAACCCCAAGTTGTTTCTACAAGAGGGGAGCCTGATAACTGACTTCGTCCCATTCTGCTTTTGGAAACTAGGAATCGCAAGTAAGCCTGCAGTCTGAGTGAAGTGCTCTGTTAGGAAAATATGGAACAATACGATCTCAAATATAAGATGGAGCTAGGTTGTTGAGAGCTTTGTAGGTTAGAAGTAAGATTTTTTAATTCAGTTCTGGATTTGACATGGAGCCAAGGGAGGGAAGCTAAAACTGGAGATGTGATCTCTCCTATTAACTCCAGTTAGGGTTGGCTTGATATGTTGCCTTATAGACTACTGGAGGATAAACTGACCTCATTTCCTTAAATAATTTGTTTAAATTGAATAGTTTTAATTTGATATTATTTCTATCTTAACGTGATTCTTGACCTGCCATTGTGTATCTGTTCCTATCAAACCTAGCCGGTCAAAGATGATGGATGCTTGTTCTGAGCCTAGTTCTACTAAAGATTTTTTTCCTCGTGAGGGAGTTTTTCCTTTCCACTGTCGCCTTCATGCTTGCTCAGGATGACAGTCTGAGATGGAGTTAAATTCAAAGCAATAGTGTTGTTAACCTATTATTTGTATTTATGAATGTTTCTATTCAGTGCCCTGAGATGACTTCTGTTGTGACTTGACACTATATCAATAAACTAAATTGAACTGAATTGAATATATTTGCAGACAGATGTAAAGAACCATGCACTGTTGTGTTATGTCTGCATGTTAGCAGTTTGCTCATTGCAACTCAAAAGCACCCCTGTCTTAATTCCAGTGTGAAACAATTACTTTTACGCCATCCTTCTTTCTGTTTGTCCCAAGACCAAAAAAGGGTTGATTTCAAAATGGTGAGTGCCAGTGTTGTAACTCTTCTTGCGTTTGTGTTACTATATTAGCTTTGAGCAGTTCAGTATTGATTTCTACGTTCCTCCTTCAACGTTTTCACCTCGACACTCTCAAGTGGAGGACACAGTGGCCTCCTGCTGTAAATTCGTATTTTATTTTCTAAAGAGAAGATATTACACTCTTCTTGAGAGAAACACAATGGACCGGATTATTTTTGTGACCCTTTTCTGGGGAGGTAAGAAAAGATTGTGCATCTTTATTTTGTCCTAAATAATTTATGTTTATTTTTTAATGTGTGTATGTTAGTTTTATTATTTTTAATCGAGTTACAAACATTGTTCTTGCAACCTGCCAGACACCAAACAGCAATCCTTATTCATTATTCAGCGAGCTGATTAGGAAAAGAAAAACCTTTTTTTTTAAGCTGATTTCCTCATATGCATCCTGTTTTATGTAAAGTGGATGTGAGAAACTGACCATCGACCACTAATGGTTTTATTCACTATTACTTTGGTGCAAGGCCAGGACCAGATTAACACTTTGCTGTACCCTGGGCAACAATCTTCAAGGGCTCCATCATCACAATCTCAGAATCACCTTAATCTGGCAAAATACAGAATAAATTATCATAAACATACTTAAAATTCTAGCTATCAAATTAATTTTTGTGTATAAAAATCAAAATGCTCATAGAACATTTAATTCTGCTGCACCTTGTAGCACTTTGAGATTTTCACTAATGAAAAGTGCGTTATAAATTGAATTCATTATTATTATTATTATTATTATTATTATTATTATTATAACTATAAATGCTACAATATCCTCTTGTTGATGCAAATCATCAAGACTGAGATAAGTTGAACACCATATGAGTACTTGTTTAGCAATGTGATGGCCGTTGGTGTCAGAAACTTTTGTAATGTGTGTATGTGTGTGTGTGTGGGGGGGGGGCACACTGATGGGTGGCAGGGTCTGGGGGTCCTCACCCAGAAAATTTTGAATAAAGTAGATGTAATTTCCTGCATTCTGGTGTATTATAATGGTTGTTAAACATCTAGTTTTACCTACGCAAGTTAACACTTGATTCAATAACTAATTTAGAGCCAATGGTACAACAAGAAGTAACCTGACCAACAACTGATTCAATTAATTAAAAATCTTATATATTTAAAGGTGACGATTTGATGCCCACATTAAAATTAAATGACTGTAACTTAGATGACTTCAAATGCAACAAGATGATCAATGAATAATTGTGACAAAGGATTTACTGATTATAACAAAGATTCTTTCAAGAAACCTCCCAATATAAATCATAAAACCATAATGACTTTTGCTCATTCTAAATTTGTCAAATGGCCTAAATCTCCTAAAGTGACAGAGAATCATTTGAAAATAATAAATAAGATATATCCTGTACCCATGTTTCTTGAAATATTTAAATTTGATGTTGATTTGTGTGCCTTTTGTAAATCAGAAGATGAATCCATCGAGCAATTTTTTTTTTCATGTCCTTGCAAAGTCTTTGGTCAGACATCAGAAACTGGATTACTGTAATCTCAAACTTAACATTCCTTCTTTTGATGCAGATGCCATTTTACCTTATGTGGATAACTGAAGCTCAGCCTTCTCTGATGCCACAAATATTCTATAGTCATACTTATAGCAAAGTACAACATTCACTATAGTAAGAGGAGGGATAATAAGTCCTCCTTCCTGTTTTATGAATGATTTTAAGTACAGGTAGTCCCCGACTTACGACGGAGTTCCGTTCCTACGTGGCGTCGTAACTCGAATTTCGACGTAACTCGAAACATAATAATAATAATAATAATGAATTCAATTTATAACGCACTTTTCATTAATGAAAATCTCAAAGTGCTACAAGGAGCAACAGAATTAAATGTCAATAAAACAAATAATAAAACAATTAAAATCAATAACAATATACATACTGCACCTTATACGTACAGTGCTGTATTTTACCAAGCACGAAGCCTATCCTAACACAGTACCCTACATAATTATTAATAAACACTTACATTTGAGAGCCATAATGAAGTGAAAAAAAGAGTTAATTTCCTACTGGTATGCTGTGGTGAAGCAGTTCCTCTGTTCCTCCTTCCCTCCTCCGGATTCTGCATTCGTTTACGTTGTAAAATCGCCGTCCATAAAACAGCAACTTTTCCACAGCTGCTGCCTGTTTCTGCCTGTCCAGCTTGCTCCAACACGCTTTGTTTTGTTTTTTGAATGTCCAGAGGACCAGACTTAGCTTTTTTAGATAGTACAGGCAGCTGTAGCCTCCACCGCTAGCAAAACGAGAAACCTGAAACTGATGGAAACTGGCCAGAAACTGCGTAAATCGGCTTCAAAATAAAACATTTCAAAATATTTGTCTTTTTTTTTTTTTTTTTTTAAATGGAGATGCGTGTCATAACCCCGAAACGTCATAAGTCGAGGACTACCTGCTATTCATTAAGTACATTAAAAAACTGCAAATCTGTTTTAATGAAAAGTTCTATCTCTGTTGAACCATAGAATAGATTTAATTTTTAATAGAATCAAAATCTTACTTCTAACCTAAAGCTAACAACAACCTAGCTCCATCTTATGTTATGTATTGTTCCATATTTTCCCAACAGAGCACTTCGTTCTCAGACTGCAGGTTTACTTGCAGTTCCTAGAGTTTCCAAGAGTAGAATGGGAGGAAGATCTTTCAGTTATCAGGCTCCTCTCTTGTGGAACCAACTCCCAGTTTCTGTCCGTAAGGCTGGCACATTGTCCAGTTTTAAGACTGGGCTTAAGACTTTTCTTTGTGATGAATCCTATATGGTTGGCTTGTTATGCTGCTAAAAGCTTAAACTACTAGAGGACAAACTGAGCACATTTCTTATAATGAATTTTTGCAGTTGAATAGTTTCCATTTTAAATTATTTCTATCTTAACTTGTGATTCTCGGTCTGCTATTGTGTATCCATTCCTCCTTCCTGTCCTCTCAAACCCAACCGGTCAAAGCCAGCTTGCCTGCCTCTGCTAGAGGTTTCTTCCTCATGAGGGAGTTTTTCCTTTCCACTGTTGCATTCACGCTTGCTCAGGATGAGAGTCTGTGATGAAGTTAAACTCAAAGCAGTCTGCTCATCAGATAAAAAATGTTAGTAACTTACTTTTTTATGTATGAATATTTCTGTACAGTGCCCTGAGGTGACTTCTGTTGTGACCTGGTGCTATATAAATAAAGTGAATTGAATTTTTATATTTTGGCAGCACGGGGGAGCAGTTGGTAGAGCTGCCACCCTCAGTGAGCAGGTCGCTTCGGTTCAAATCCCGGCTGGGGGCCTTTCTGAGTTGAGTTTGCATGTTCAATCCATGCATGTGTGGGTTTTCTCTGGGAAATCTGGTTTCTTGCCACAGACCAAAAACATGCATGTTAGGTTGATTGGTCAACCTTAATTGGCCGTAGTTGTGAGAGAGTGAACTGTTGTTTGTCTCGTTTGTCTCTATGTGTCTCTGTGATGGACTGGATACCTGTGTCCAAGGTGTACCTCATCTCTTGCACATTGATGACTGGACATGGGCACCAGTGAACCCAGCTATCCAAAAAGGAAGAAGAGGGTAAAGATAATGGATGGATAGTTATGTTTTATATCATGACCATAACACATTTTTATTTATTTTTAATCATTAAAGGTTCAAAAATGAACAGGTGGAAAACTGAATCCACAAATTGTTATTTTTAGAATAAAGTTGCTGTTGTGCTTTAAATTTGAAAAATTGTATTTTCTAGTGTCATTAAAAAAGAAAGCTGCAGATATTAATTCACATTAAAACTCAAAAGCAGCTTACAGTATCAATGCAGGAGCTACAAATATTATATTACAAAGATTAGGATTGAAGTTGTTGTTAAAATACGGATACAATTTTCATATTCAGAATAGCATGTTTCTTCTTTCCTCAGTGTTTCAAGCTGCTCTGTGTTTTAACGTTGATCCTGTGGCTTGGAGGTCCCTCAGCAACCCTGCTGCAGGTTTTGGCTACCAGGTTGTGCAGAGACCATCAGAGTGAGTCAGATCATGTTGTGCTAAATGTTCACTGTCAACTTATGTTTTCTTTTTAAAATTCAGCCTGAAACTTTGTTAAAAATGTGATTTGAGATCGTCAGAAACATGTTATAAAGGTCTCTTTATTTATCATTATGCTTTTACAAAACGTTTGCCTGGTTTTGCTGGTTTTCTTCAGTTTGCTGATCAGCGCTCCGCTTGAACAATATTCAAAGGATCAAAGGGGAAAAATATTTAAATGTACCACTGATGAAAGATGTGACACGCTGATGCTTCCAGGTAGGAACCATTTATTTACATAGTTTGTTAAAGAGATATCTATTTTAGCTTATTTATGTACATGTATTTTAATGTGAAAGAGTTATTTATTTACTTTAACAAATGATGTTAACAGGCCTGACCTGCGTTGGATATTTATTTTTATTATCATGCTAAATATTCAGCTAAAACTATACAAATGGAAAAATGAAAAATATTAGCAATTTTTTCCCTCAGGCCTAAATTTACAATGTAAAAAAGAAAATTAGCATGTCTTATTTTACTTTTTTTCTTCTTCTTCTTCTTCTTCTTGTTTTATTTGGTTTGTTTTAAAAGTTTTAAAATGCAGCAAAGTGTAAACCTGAATTCTATGTTACACCAAATATTTTAGATTTTTTAAAAATAAAAAAAGTCCTGGGATTAAATCTATAATCTTCCTGAATCCTGAATGAGTGTTTTAAGAAATGTTGAATATTTCCACAGAACAACAAGCTGCTGTCAACATGTCCCTTGGTTTGACAATGACAAGCAATCCCACCACACAGAACACTTTGGTGAGACAGACAATGAAAAAATAATAAGTAGAAAATCTTTTCCTGCAGCTTAAATATGTAATGCTAAAAGAAAATGTTGATGTTAGACTCTCAGTCATCCAGGACTTGGTAAAAACAAAAAAGTTCATTTGCCTTTATTTTTATTTGTTTGCTTAAAGAGCATCATCATTTTGAACATCTTACTAACTCATTATTCTTTTATTCAGGCATGTGGACCAACTATTCCTAAAGACTGCAAAACAATCACAATGTACAATGGTTTGTGCTTTGAGATAGATCAGTTCAACAGATTTGGACGTTCTTACCCATCTTCTCCTGAAGGTAAACACACAATGTTTCAAAGACAGGGTCGACGCAATCACTCACTGTTTCTCACACACAGATTCTAATAATATTACCGAGTAGTTGGAATGTGAGTTTTTTTTTTTTTTCAATTACCCTTTACTTAAACATGTAGTCTCATTGAGTCACTAGATCTCATTTTCAAGAGAGGCCTGTTTTTGGGAGCAGATGGTGGGGGTTAAGGGCTTTGCTCTGGGTCTCAGAGTGGGGCAAAATAATGGTGGAGGAAGTTGTTTCACCTTTTCCACCCACATTTTGATGTTGACAGTTCTGGGACTTGAACCGGCAACTTTCCAATGACAGGCTTATCTTCTCTAACCTCTGCACTAACATTTCCCATATACTGTATGTGACAATGTGCTTTTTCAACTCACTCATCCCCAAAACAGTTCACTTTTACACAAGAACAAAAACCCAGTTACATTCTGTTTGTATCTTAAAGTCTGTTTTAAACACTGATTTCATTTTTCTTTACAGAGTGTCAAACTCAAGCTGACATTGCTTTTCTGATGGATGGCTCAGGAAGTGTATCTGGTGCTGATTTTAATACAATGAAGAATTTTGTGAAAAATCTAACCAGTACATTCTTGGGAAAGGATACACAAGTAAGACTGAAGTTAATTTATTTAATTTATTTATTAATTTATTTTTGGTTGGGGGGTGTGAAGTAGAAGGTTAGATTTAATTAATTTAATTTTTTTAAAGAGGCTTTAAAGGCATAAAAAAATTATACATTTGGCTGACAAAAAGCTGCACAATAAAAACTAATCGCTAACGAAAAAATAAAACAAATCTATTATACGACCTTAATGTTTTCTTAAAATAAAAAGTGTACAATGTTATCTTTACTGACATGTTGCTTGTTGAGAGGTGTTTTTATTTACAGTTATTTGCTTATTTTCTTTATTCTTTCTTTTCTTTCAGTTTTCCGTTACCCAGTTCTCCTCAAGAACTGTGATTCATTATTACTTCAACACTTTTAGCACTTCAGACTGGGAAAGCCAAATTGATAACATTCGTAAAATAAATGGAGGAACAGCCACAGCTGCAGCCATCTACAAAGTTGTGTGAGTACCTTTGTTCGGTTAGAGCAGGGGTGTCAAAGTCAAATACACAGAGGGCCAAAAAAACAAATTTGCTACAAGCCAAGGGCCGGACTGGTTCAATATTTATTATAAGGAGGTGATATAAGATTTTTTTTTCTTCTTTCTGCACTCTTTTGATTCTGTATTTTATTTTTGATGAATTTGTTTTATTTCGTCTCTTTTAAATGAATGAATAAATGAATTAAATAAAATATTAAATAGCTTTACCTCTGCTAAGTTCTTGGCATAAACCTACACAGACGTGTTCCTGCTTTTAGTATTTTACATTGTTTTATAATGTACCGGTAGGTGTTTATGTTTTTTTTTTATACAGTTTTCTTAAGATTTTTTATTAATATGGTTTTTTATGATTGTTTACTGTTGGATGCGAGTATCAAGCTGTGAAATCCTTCATTTTCTACAGCTGATAGCTGTCGGTCATTAATTACGATGAAGTTTAACAACTTCTTGGTGAACATTTGAGCTCCGTGGCTTCAGAGCAGTGGTGTAGTCTACATGATACTCAGGTATACGGAGTATACCCACTAGAAAAGCTTAAGAATTTCAGTATACCCACTAGAAAAGCTTAAGAATTTCAGTATACCCACTTAAAAGTGCCCAATAATACATTAATTAATTAATTAATTAATTAATTAATTAATTCAATTTATAACGCACTTTTCATTACTGAAAATCTCAAAGTGCTACACATATATTGAATGCTACACACATTCATAAACCGGTGGCGGCAGACTACCATGCAAGGTGCTTTCCAGTCAATCAGCCAATCACTGATACATTAAACGGCAGTTAAACGCTTCTGTAACAATCTATCGGTATGCAGCGCTTTGCTTTGATACTGTATTATAAATCTATAACATGTTTTTAATACAAAGCCAACATTTGTACAAAGTTTGTTCATTCATTCAAATATAAGCATAAGAGAAATCTGGAAACGTTCAATATGCTTAAAAATCAAAATAAATTGACAATTACCGGTACATTGTTACAGTGTACCATACTTTGGTTTCTAAGCACAGTATACCCACAACAAAAATGTAGACTACGCCACTGCTTCAGCGGTGTGTTTTTATTGTTCAATCCGGGGCGGGCGCTCTGATTTCGGTCAGCTGCTCTCCGCCTGTCCCTCCTACGAGACGGTCAAGACAGCGGGTCGGACTGAACGCAGCTGGCCGCAGTCGGTCTCCCTTTTTCGGTTCAGCGAGAGTGGCGTCCCGCTGAAGCCCCAGCGCTCCAACGTAAAACTAACTTGACAGCAGTTTAATGTGGCGCTATGGCTCTGCAGACATTGCACGTTGCTGTCTTGTGGTGTTTAGTGTAAAATACTTCCACACAGCGGACATGTTATGATGAAAAGTTGGCTAGCTGTTAGCTAAAGTGCAACTCACTCAGTCCGCACACTGTAGCTGGCTGCAAACTATGAAATGGATTTCCTGAATGTGACGTGAGGCGGGTCTTGTTACTCTGGGTTCATGAGACACGACTCTGGATCGGATCGGCCCCACCCCTACTACCGTTGCAATGTGGGGAATGTAGTGTTGGTGTGTGCAAAACACCAGCGGGCGGCTGTGGCCTGCGGGCCGGTTCTAATAGTAATTAAATATCATCCAGGGGGCCATAGTTAATTAATTTACAGGCCGGATCTGGCCCACGGGCCTTGACTTTGACATAATGGGTTAGAGGATTATTTTACTTAATGTTGATATTTTTTCCAGACAGAAGTATAACATATTTGTTAAATAATTCAATTTTTTTTTAATATTCTGTTTATTTATATTGTGCCAATTCACAACAAAGTAATCCCAGGGCACTGTACAAAAACATTGACAAACAATATAAAAGTTGTTAGTGAAAGTTATATATCTAATAAGCAGATTGCACTTTGAGATTTTTATTAATAAAAAGTGCATTATAAATGGAATTCATTATTATTATTATTATTATTATTATTATTATTATTATTATTATTATTATTATTATTATTATTATTATTATTGCATAGAATCTTCTTTTAGTCTCATTCCTTCATGCTTAGAAGCACTTTGGCGATGGTGGAAAGGAACAACTCAATTTAACGAGAAGAAACCTCAATCAGAACTGGGCTCAGAATGGGCAGCCATCTGCCTCGTTTAGCTGGGGCCAGAAACAACAAGAAATGGACACAGGAATAAATGAAATCAGAGACAGTTGTAGAAGCTTTAAAGCATGATAATTTATTAATTGTATTCACTTTTGAACTTTAGGAATGATGAGTTTGACTTAGCAGCCACTTTATCCCATAAAGATAAAATTTTACTAGACTAACTCTGAACAGATTTGATCTTGACTTTACACTTTAAAGTGGTAACACAAAGCTTGCAGACATTTGTAGGTTCTACTAAAACTGATGTAGTTACAATCAGCATACTATGCAGAATGTTGAAATTTCATTTTTGTCTATGTACTTCTTAGAAAATGAATAAAATGGCTAGTATAGCCCATTTTTAACAACTTCAGGTTCTGCAAAGTGCTTTATAATGTGTCTCAATTCACCCATACACAAATACGTAGTGCTTTTGACTATAAATGTTTGCACTTAAAAACAGCCTTGTTTAGTTTTCTAACTCATAGGTCAATAGGCGCTTTGCAGGCAGTGAGGGGAATGTGTTTTGTTCAAGAACCAATGAGTTGTGGATTGAATCCTTGATACATCAATATGACCTCCTCATCACTAGGCTGAAGCCATCCCTTAATATCTAAAAAATAAATAAATAAATAAATAAATAAATAAATAAATAAATAAATAAATAAATAAATAAATAAATAAATAAATAGTATTTTTTTTACAAGTACCAGCTAAAAACTGCCAGAATATACAAATATTTGACATCATATCATCACCATTTTTTAGGACTTTCCAGCAGTATTTAGTTGTTTTTCAGTCGCCGACCTTTAATTGTTCCCTTACAATTTACAGTTACATTTATTAGGATCATAATTACATTACCAGATAACATGCTAAAATGTTTATTTATTTGCCTTTTTTTTTTTTTTTTACAGAAATGATGTCTTCTCACCGAATAGAGGTTCCAGGTCCAACGTGAAGAAGATTTTAATTGTCATTACAGATGGAGAATCTCAAGATGGACGAAACCTTCCACAAGCAATAACATTAGCAAACAGTAAAAACATTGTTCGATTTGCTATTGGGGTAAGCATTTACTAATTATTTTCAACCACATAAGTGTAGTATGTTGCATAAAAAAAAGATTACAGTATTTTCTAATTTTCCACTTAAATCTAACAAATTTTTGTCAGAATACAATGAAAATGGTTTTGATTAGTTCATATTGTCTTGCGATCTGAGGCATTTGAAGCCTGCTGTCACAAAAAGTTTCAGATATGGATTATTCTGCAACAGAACAATCGCCTAATTTTTTTAAACACTATACTGTACTGTAGTCCAAAACAATTATTTTTTACTCTAAAGCCTAGAGGTATTTGTAAAGTGTTCATATATAAAATGTCTGTAAAAGGTGATTTTTTACTTGTTTATTTTGAATGAAAATGAACTGTTATCATGTTTTAGGACAGATAGTATTGCTGCTTCTTTTCATTGAAGTGCTGAAGTGTATCTCCTCTCTCATATTTTTCTACATAGGTGGGGGATGCATTTTTAAGAGTCAAGGCTTTAAATGAGCTCAAAACGATTGCATCCGATCCCCCTGACGAGTTTATGTTTCAAGTGGAAGGCTTTGATGCGCTTGACAAAATACAAGAGAATTTGCAAAACAAAATTTTTTCTATCGAAGGTAAAGACATTATTTTACTAAATCTGTTTCCATTTTCAGTGACTCGCATTGTATTTACATTTCATGTTGCTATTCATACATTTGACAAACGCCAAGTCTGAACCATGATGACATTTTAAATCAGATTCTTCAAGAAACTTCAAGAAACGTAAATCCTTTTATTCTTTTTTAAAAACATATAGGATCTCAAACCGGTGGTGAGACATTGAAACTGGAAATGTCTCAAGAGGGGTTCAGAGCAGCTTATGTACCGGAGGTAAAAATAAATAAAATAAAATAAAAACAACATGGATATAACTGAGTACTAATTAAAGTCTCACAAAGTTAAAAGCAAATCCCATTTTAAATGAATGTTACATTTAGACTTTTACTTCTACATTACAGGGAATTCAGATGTCTATTGTTGGTGCTAACCAGTGGAGAGGAGGCTACAAGAAATATTCATTTTCAAATCCAATAAACACCGGGTCGTATGAACCAGTTCAAATAGAACCTGACAGCTATCTTGGTAAGAATATGACAATAAAACAGACTAATGTGTAATTAATAATCTCTCTCTCTCTCTCTCTCTCTCTCTCTCTCTCTCTCTC
>JBBPBX010000930.1:51223-77749 GCA_038048925.1 Garcialebias charrua | reverse complement strand
CATGAATCACTGAACACATTTTGAATTATTTTTGGGAAAAACTAAAGACTGTGTTAATTTCAGGTATTTATTAGTTGTACATCTGCAATTGATTGATTTGTAGAGTCACTACTAATGCTGCTATAACGCTGTCAATTGTACATGTACTGAGATCAAATCTGGTGTGTTAGAACAGATATGTCCCCAACACAGAAATTAAACTCAAATTAGGGCTGGAGTGGGACGCTCAGGGCGTCTCATCAGCTATACCCTCCTTGGACCTCTCATCGGCTGTGCCCTCTGGGGTCTTCTCGTCGGCTGTCACGTTCGGATCGTCTACATCAGCTGCAGTCTCCTTGGTCTCCACATCTCCAGAAGCAGACCTGCTGGTTCTTCTGCATCCGCAGCCTTTCCTGTAGTCTCTTTGCTTGCAGCCGCAACCTCTCCAGTGGTCTCATGGCCTGCAGCCACTGCAGCTTCTCCAGTGGTCTCATGGCCTGCAGCCACAGCTTCTCCAGTGGTCTCATGGCCTGCAGCCACAGCTTCTCCAGTGGTCTCTTCGCCTGCAGCCTTTCCAGTGGTCTCTTGGCCTGCAGCTGCTCTAGTGGTCTCTTTGTCTATAGCCATAGCCTCTCCAGTGGTCTCTTTACCTGCATCCACTACCTCTCCATTGGCCTCTCCGCCTGTCTCCATGGCCTTCCCATGGGTCTCCTCACCGCTCTTCTGCCTGAATCCAAGAGGGTACAGGTGGATGCCACTGCTGCCTATAAATGAACGATCTCCTAGTTGCCTACCAGAATTCTAGCCCAAAGATGGACAGCCTCCTGGCCACCCGCCTGCAGATGGATGGTTTCCAAGCCACCCCTCTGATCATCTGTCCTGCTTTTGACAGTCTCCTGACTACCCATCTTGGCTCTGGGGTTTAGGGTTCTGTGTTCCTTTTTTGTTTTGTTTAGATACTGCTCAGGCCTTACCTGTCAGGTTTTTGTTTCTCGCTCCTTGTGCTCCTCTTTGTGCCCTCCGTCCTGCTGTTTCCCACCTCCCACCCAAGTTGGATGCAGCCCTCTACTTGTAATTTCAGGAGCCATCCCTTGAGGTACTCAATAGAATGCCACAGGAAGTCCTTCCTCCCTGCGGCTATCAAACTTTCCAACTCCTCCCCATTTCTGCACACAGGTTAATAAAATGAATCCGGCACAACAATAAACACTTGAATGTTTTCACATTAAAACATTTCACATACAGTATTAGACATTTCACACATGTCAGTATCTGACATAATTAAATTTTAGTTGCTGGTATTTTTATATGCTCTGATATATTTTATATCTTGTGTGATTCCTTGCATATATTCCTTTGTACTGAAACTCTGGCATAACAATTTCCTGCAGGATCATTAAAGTTCTATCTTATCTTATGTTATCTTATCTTATCTTGAAAAGAAGTCTCTAGTCATGTTGTTCCCTCCCAACAACACGATCACGAACCACTGCATCGACCTTTCTGCTCTAGCCCTGTCAGAAAAACAAAGAGTCACAAATCTGGGAGTGATAATGCAAACTCAACAGTCATGTAAATGGTAAATGGAACTTACTTACTTACTTTCCAGCCCCTTATGAGGGGCCCCAAAGCGCTTCACAGTGCCAACCATCCACCCATTCATACACACATTCATACACCGGTAGCGGTAGTCTGCCATGCAAGGCGCCAGCCAGTCCTACCGGGAGCAACTTGAGGTTAAGTGTCTTGCCCAGGGACACAACAAGGTATGCAGTGACCAGGGATTGAACCCGGGACCTTCCGGTCCTGAGCCGGCTGCCCTGCCTCTACATCATCTCGGCCCATGTAAACATGATTGTTAAAGATCCACTGACATGATTTTTTTACTATTCATAAAATTACCCTGATGCATGCTCAATAATCCAGGTAGAAAAATCTAAAAAAGCTAAGTCTGGTCCTCTGGACATTCAAAAAACAAAAAACAAAAAACAAAGCAAAAAATTGTAGAAACGTTTCGTCTTTCGTCCGAAAGACTTCCTCAGTCTGAGGTGCTGGGTTCAGCTCAGTCTTATAAATAGCACCCTCTCACAGTGTTACACAACCAGTTGGCTGATGACAGCCTGAAACCAGCTGCTCACATGATCAAGGAGGACCATCAGCCTAACAATGGATCGTTAGCACCCTGATGGTTGTTTGCTATTCACAGAGGGCTGAGTGATACCAGCAATCACAGCATTGTAGGAGGGGGACAGTTGAACTCGGAGGCCTCCACCCCTGTTTAATGATGGGCGGTTTCTTTTCACAAAGATGGCCTCCTTTACTCCTCTCTCAAACCATCGTTCCTCTCTATCAAGGATGTGAACATCTTCATCCCTGAAAGAGTGACCGCTGGCCTGGAGATGAGTGTAGACTGCAGAGTCCTGACCTGATGATGTTGATCTTCTGTGCTGGGCCATCCTTTTGGCCAGTGGCTGTTTAGTTTCCCCGATATAAGACTGATCACAGCCCTCCTGACACTGAACAGCATACACAATGTTACTCTGTTTTTGCCGGGGGACTGGATCTTTGGGATGAACCAGTTTTTGCCGTAATGTATTTTGAGGTTTAAAAGCCACTGGGACGTTGTGTTTAGAAAATAAACGTCTCAATGTCTCTGAAACCCCTGCAACATATGGAATGGCCACTGGTCTGGGTCTGGGTTCCTTCTTTTCACCTGATGGCTGGCTGGAGTCCATTTTGGGTTTCTTCTCTGCTTTCAGGAAGGCCCAGTTAGGATATCCACATTTCTCTAGAGCCTGTTTTGTGTGTGATTTCTCCTTCTGTCTGGCTCCTGCGTTAGTGGGGACGCTGTCTGCTCTGTGGTACAGAGTCCTGATGACTCCTAACTTGTGCTCCAGAGGGTGATGGGAGTCAAACTGTAAATACTGGTCTGTGTGGGTGGGTTTGCGGTACACCTCAGTTTGCAAATTTCCTCTATCAGAAACTGAGACCTCACAGTCCAAGAAAGCCAACCTGCCATTTCTTACATCTTCTCGTGTGAACTTGATATATTTATCCACAGAGTTGATGTGATCAG
The DNA here is from genome assembly GCA_038048925.1 of Garcialebias charrua. Lineage (NCBI taxonomy): Eukaryota > Metazoa > Chordata > Actinopteri > Cyprinodontiformes > Rivulidae > Garcialebias > Garcialebias charrua. The sequence continues at coordinate 74,694 of JBBPBX010000930.1, read as the reverse complement.
TGAAATGTTGGACTTCCTGAGATTTAATTTTAACCCAGGTGTCATCAACATACCTGAACCAATGACTTGGTGGTCTCCCCGTAAAGGATGTCAAGGCTCTCTTTTCTACCTCCTCCATGTACAGGTTGGCAACAATAGGAGAAACTGGAGACCCCATAGCACATCCATGTTTCTGCCTATAATATTGCTCCCCATATGTGAAGTAGGTTGACTGCAGGCACAGTTTCAAGAGTTGACACAGTTGCTCTGTGGAAAGCGTGGTTCTGCTGTTCAGAGTGGTGTCTGATTTTAACCTTAAACAGACCACCTCTACTGCTTCATCAACAGGAATGCACGTAAAGAGTGATGTAACATCAAAAGAGACCATTGTTTCATCAGTCTCCATGATGACATCCCTCACCTTATCCACAAAGTCCATGGTGTTCTGTATGTGGTGTTCTGAGCTGCCAACTAAAGGGATGAGTACAGATGCCAGATATTTGGAAACATTGTAAGTGACAGAGTTAATCATGCTAACAATTGGTCTTAAAGGTGGTCACACACCATCTGTGACGTAGTGTGCAGAGTGAGAGGCAGAGGGCTCCAGTCTCTTGAATAGCGGACATTTTAAAACCAGATGAATTTAGCAATCTATGTGAAGATTTGAGCTATTTGTCTTCATTTTGGGAAGCAGAAAATAGTTTGGGTGATGGAACAAGAAACAACAGGATCTAATTTAGGTCTGATGCCGTATCAGACTTACTTTCATGTGGAGCTGCTCACACGCACGCACTGTGACAAGCCCAGAGCTCTGCCTCACACTACGTCACAGATGGTGCGTTCGGGTGTAATGGGATTTCCCAAGATTAAACACGGCTTGAAGTTCAAAATCACTTTTAAAGCAAATTTAAAGTGATTTCTCATTTTGTTTGCAAAAACGAACATATTTAAATGATAAAATATATATATTTTGAGCAATTTTATGAATAGTAAAAAAATCACGTCAGTGGATCTTTAAATCCTGTTTTTTCCAGCTGAGGCGACTGTCTAAGCTGAAGCCTATATTGTCCAAAAATAACCAGGAGACAGTAATACACACATTCATTACATCTAGGCTTGATTACTGCAATTCACTCCTGTTTGGTATCAGTCAGACCACCATTGCACGACTACAACTGGTCCAGAATGCAGCAGCCCGATTTTTAACCAGTACAGGAAACAGAGCACATTACACCAGTCTTGGCCTCCCTGCACTGGCTACCGGTTCATCTTCGAATCCAGTTCAAAATACTCCTGTATGTCTACAAATCGCTGAACAGTCTTGCCCCCCTGATGATCTGTGGTTGAACCTGTATGCTTGACACAGATTGGTCGTTATACTTATTATCTGCAATGTTTTTATGTCTATATTCTGATTTTACTTCATTTTGTATGTTGCTTATGTGTTGACTGTTTTTTGTCTGTTTGTACAGCACTTTGGTTGGCCTTGTTGCCATTTTAAGTGCTCTATAAATAAAATGTTATGGCATGGTATGGTATCTTATCTTACCTTACCTTATCTTGTCTTATCTTGTGTGGTGGGCCCCATAGGGTTTCTGGGTTTTTGTCCTGTCCTCCTGTTTCCTCCTCCTCTGTGTTCCTCGTCTATGGGACATACTCGTCCCTGTGTTCCAGCTCTGGTCTCACCTGTGTTCAATGTAATCACCACAGGTGCCTGTCATTTCACTCTCATACTAAGATCCTTTGTGTCTTCTCAGTTGTCTCCGGATTGCCCTTCTATGGCTTTTATGATCTGTCTCCCTCTGCGTCCTCCTCAAAATAAGTTAGCTGCCCAATCATAATTTTGTTTTGCTCAAGTAGAAAATAAACTATTTACTTATTTTACCTGGAGTCTCCCGTTGCCATCCTGCACATGGATTCAACACTGTTAAGCAGATCATGATAAATTCAAGATGTCCAGCAAAGCTAATTAACCTTTGCCTACACCTGAATGGCTATATCTCAGTGAATGTAACAAACATTGAGCTAAAATTTGGTGTGGTAGTGGCTGCAGTAGCTCAGTGGTCAGTACCACAGTCTTGTAATCCTGGGGTTGCAAGCTCGAGGCCAGGCTGTATCAGGAAGGGCATCCATTGTAAAACATATGCCAAATATTTTGTGTGAGTTTTTCCACTGTGGTGATTCCTGAAGAGGGCAACAGCCAGAAGAATGATTTTAATAGCTGACAGTGACAGTCATTCACAGCACATACTCCATGAGCTAACTGATCATTTGAGATACAGTAGTCCCTCATTTAACGCAGGAGATCAATATCCTGGAGCCTCGCAATAAGCGAAAAACTGCAAAGTAGCAATAATAGTTCAAGTAGTAAGTAATAGTTATTTTAGTATATATAAAGGCATTTTAAACCCTATGGCAATATTCTAAACAATGTTTCTAAACTATAAACACAAAAAGAGCACAGAATGTCATGAAGGGGGCATGGCGATCAGCTGATCAGCTGCAGCAGGATGCTTATCCAGGTGCAGGAGGCAGCTTTTTCTGTAGCTTTGGACTGCACAAAGGTGCAACAGGTGCTAAATAATTTAAAATAATGAATTTAAAATAAAAATTCCATGCCTATCAGATGGCTCATCTGTCAGCCAATTGTGTGTCATGTCCATTTTTATTTTGAAAACCCGCGATAGAGCGAGTTTACAAAAAACGAACGGCTAAGTAGCGAGGGACTACTGTATTGTATATTGTGCAGAATGGTCTTCAAGGTTTGAGCAAAACAGGTACAAACCTGTCATTTCTATAGATACAATGATCTTAGTTTAAAGACAGGAAAGGTACATTAGTATATCCAAAGCAAAATGACTTTTGATCTAAACATGTGTCACCGTTTTTTTTAACAATTGATTTTAGGTTATTCCATGGCTGTTGCTACAATCACATCAGGCACCCTGACAGTTGTTGGAGCTCCAAGATATAAACACAGAGGAGCTGTCATCACTGTTTACAGAGAAGATAGTGAAAAAATAATTGACCCTTATCCACACCAGGTAGATATGCTTATTGGTTACATACATTAAAACCATTGCACCTGTTGTTTTACTCTGCATTTTCTAATGATAATTTGCTTTTTGGACTGTTTCAGACTGGTGGATATTTTGGGGCAGAAGTTTGTGCCATGGATGTGAATTCTGACAGTTACACTGATCTGATCCTCATCTCTGCTCCGATGTACAAGGACCAGGACAGAGAGGGACGTGTTTATGTTTGCACCCTAACCCGTCAAGTAAATGACAGCCACGCTCAATGCCAGTTTGTAGATTTATGTGTTTAGCTCTGCATGTTTTAATCTGAGTAAGAAATGATCTCACATTTTTATATTTTCCCCAGAATGTGGAGTGTCACTTTGATTCTCCATCACAGCTAAAGGTGCTACGAGGAGATCCATCAGACAGAGGGAGGTTTGGGTCTTCTCTTGCTGTTCTTCCTGACCTAAATGCAGACAGATTTAATGATTTAGCAGTTGGAGCTCCTTTGGAGAATAACGGACAAGGCTCAGTCTACATATTTCATGGTGAGGGAGGTGGAAGTACTGACTCTACCTACTCACAGGTGAACTAATTTAAAAGATCAATGATTTACAGTTATCAAACATCTTGCATTTTTACAAAACATCTTTTTTTTTCAGTTATGTCTGGTTTAATTAGAAATTTCCTGTTTCACAGAGAATCACTGCCTCTGAAGTCCAATCAGGACTAAAGTTCTTTGGTTTGTCAATCAGTCAGTGGTCCTACGATCAGAGTGGTGACACACTGCCTGACTTAGCCGTGGGTTCAAAATGTAAAGTTACGTTACTCAGGTAAGTCTTGGCCTGGATAATTTGAGCATTTTCTGTCACATTTTCTATATTGAGATGTTAGGAGTTAATCAGATTTTTAACCAGAACTTGACAGATCTGAGAGTCAAGTTCTAGTAAATGGGCTGCACTTACTTAGCTCTTTTCTATCTGCTCAAGATACTCTAAGTGCTTTACACTAGTATCTGTGCCCACATTTACCCATTCATATCGCACTCTTCTATATCTCTACAAAGAATAATCAGTGCTTTCACATTCATACACTGATGAGACATGCATTAGAGGCAATGAAGGGTTCAGTGTCATGCCCAGGGACACTTCATAATGGGGCTGCTGGTGGGATCGAACCCCCAACTCTCACATTAGAGGACGACTGCTCTAACCACTCAACCACAGCTGCCCCTCACGGCAGATCTTACCATTAACATCTGGTAGATCTTACCATTCTGTCAATTGTTCAACACTGAAACATTAGATAAGGTTTTGAGTAGACAAGACAATTAATTTAGCATTTTGTTTAATATTTACTACAAAGCACAAATCCTGGTGATTTGTTTTTCTCAAATGTGTCCTCTTCTAGATCCAGGCCTGTAGTGATGGTGGATGCCACTGTGTCATTCAGCCCAAAAGAAATCCCAACTCAAAACGTAGACTGCACAAAACCACTAGAAGGAACATCTACAATCTGTTTCACCATGAGAAGACTGTCTGGAAGAGATGCAGGTTCCTCTTCTTCATTATTAATTCATTCATTTGAATCTATGTGTGTATATTAATTTTCAAACAAAACAAACGTTTGTTTCAGTTCAAGCTCAGATTAATTACACTTTTACACTGGATGCAACTCGTTCAACTCCAAAGAACAGAGCTTACATCAGTAAGGATCAGAGACACAAAACAGAATCAGTTGTTGTTGACTTAAATGGACAAAAATGCAAGAATGTGAAATTCTTTATCAAGGTAAAGTTAAATAGCATCAGAATAAAACTCCATTGTAGTACGTACAAATACATTGATTTCATATATAATGGGCTACTTAATCCTAATGTTTCCATCCTCTTACAGTCTTGTCCTGAAGACGCTCTCAATCCTCTACAGAATGAGCTCAGATTCACCTTCAGCGGTTTGCCCTCTAATACAAATCTTAAACCAAGTCTCATCCAGGAGGCTCGAACAACATCCTTTCATCCTGTGAATAACCTTTTAACACACTTTATTATCTGATCAACATGTTTTTTTTACAGTTTTATTTTGCAAATATTTTTGATTCTTATTACTGTACTTTCTTTTATGGATGCAGTATTCAATGTGTTCTGCGATGTAATCTCAAGTCCAAAAGACATCATAACTCAAAACAATTTTACTGTTTCCTTTTAGTGCTTAACATGATACTTTCTGTCACAGATTGGGTTTGAGATCAGCTGTGGTGCTGATATGGTGTGTACAGACAACCTGAAAGTGGATTTCAACTTCACAAGGTGAGAAAATGTAATGAAAATGTTCACATGTGTGTAATAAATTTTATTTTATGAGTACAGAATTGTTGCAAAAAATGGTATAGTTGGTGTTCTACTTTAATGCTTTGATTTTTTTTTATCTTATTTACATTTGTATTTTTATTTTTTTTATTTTTTTACAAAAACTCAAAAGAAACTTAAATACACATTTTGGTAAAAACTGTTCATTGCCTTTGAAAATAATTATTCTCTACATTTTATAGCCTGGGCGGCATGGTGGTGCAGTTCGTAGAACCGTTGCCTCTCAGTTGCGGGTCGCTGCTTCAAATCTCAGCTGGGGGCCTTTCTGTGTGGAGTTTGCATGTTCTCTCCATACGTGGGTTTTCTCCGGATACTCCAGTTTCCTTCCATAATCCAAAAACATGCCTGTTAGGCTGATTGGTAACTCTAAATTGTCCCTAGGTGTGAGAGAGTGAATGGTTGTTTCTCGTTTGTGGCCACGTGGCACTCTGATGGGCTTGGAGACCTGTCCAGGGTGTCACCTGCCTCTTGCACAGTGACTGCTGGATATGGATACCAGTGACCCCTCACCACCCGAAAAGGAATAAACGGGCAAAGATAATGTATGGATGGATGTGAAGTAAACATGAGGGAGACCATATATTGTGTCTTTAAACACATATAGTGCCACCCAGATGTAACTAAAGGATTTTAACAGGGGTCAGTATTAAGCTGACCTCTTTATCCTTAATTAATCTACTTATTCAGATTGAATAGTAATTTCACGGATTCTTTTCTTTTTCAGTTTACCCAATATTTCTGTGATCTTTATGATGGATAAATAAACAAGCCCATTAAGTGACAGAGACGTTAACTTAGTTGGTATGCCAAAGACACTACCATTTATTTAAGATAAATCACTAAATTAACACCATTACACTTGATTGACATGATTTCACTTTCTTTCAATTTAATACGTCAGCACAGTTAAATTTAACACACAGACTTCAATACTGGATGTTAAACATATTTAGTCTGAGGGCTCTTTAGCTTAAAATAGTTTCCAGCTTAGAATTGAGGGAAAAAGATAGGAGGAAAGATGGTTTAAAGGAAATTATCGTGAGCATGATACCAAAAGTGACATTTCCATCCGACTTCTGCTAAAATCCAGGTACGTTTGTAAACAGCTCTTTACCTTTCGACGACAAGTCTGATAAAGAAATGACACCAGCCTTCAGATGCACAGAGTCCTTCAGTCCCAGCACGTCCAAAACTGGTTCTAGTTTACGTTTTCAACGTCTCCTGGGTTCCGCGTTGGTCATCAGAAAATGCGTCAGCTCCTGGCCTCTGACTTCAAGATAAACTTATTCCAGGAAGGAATAAACAAAGTTTTGAGCTTACGCTCGTTCGAAGTGGACTCATAACAGCATGTTATTTAGTCCTTAGCTGAATGACTGTCCTTGGCGGGTGACAGGCATTCATTCAGCTCTTTGGGACGTCTTCATGTCTTGAAGTTCCCAGAAACTCTCAGGAACCTTCTGGTTCCTTCCAAACTCTGAAGCGTTCATGCAAACAAACGCTTTTACTCAAAAATGTTGAGATTAGAACACACTTTCCTCATTGGTCCGTGGGCCAAGAGGAGTGTGAAAACGTGAAGTGAAAAACTCAAGGTTGACAGCAAGTCTGCTTAGATAACAAAGAGGAATGTTTTGGAAAAGTGTCTGAAAGAGAGGAGACATCTCGACGCTACCGAGAGTTTCAGCTGAACTCAACAAAAACAACTCCTGAGCAAGTCAATCTGACACCTCATTCAACTTTGTCATAGATATTTTGAGTAGACACTTTCATTTGGTCAAGCAACACAGTAATACTACATATTAAAAGAATAACAGCATATAACATATATCATGAAAATGACAAAAGTTATTCTTTTGATTACATTAGAATAAAATCAAAGATAGAAATAGTCTCTTTTGGTGACTATGTGACTAATTTGTAGTAAATGTCTTGCTTTACTGAGAGGTCAGTAAAGGTCATCTCTGGAACAGTTCAAAAGTACACAGGTGTATCAAAGTGGACATGGTCATGTCCACTACAGATGGAAGGATTTTCTATCCTGTTGTAAAAAATAGCCTTGCAACAAAATCCTTCACTAATATTTTCGTATTTTGTTAGAAATGTTACTGTCTGTCTGTCTGTCTGTCTGTCTGTCTGTCTGTCTGTCTGTCTGTCTGTCTGTCTGTCTGTCTGTCTGTCTGTCTGTCTGTCTGTCCACCCATCTTTTTGCCCTTCCATCCTTTCATTCATCTGTCTGCCTGCTGGCCCATCCCTGATAGATACAAAGTATGTAATAATAATAATGATGATAATAATAATAATAGTAATAGTAATAATAATAATTTTTATTTGTAGACACCTTTATTGGCGCTCAAGGTCACCTTACATAGTTGAACATAAAAACAGACAAAATATTATACACACAGTAAAAACAAGTAAAAATTAATGCTGCAAGCAGCATTGAGGCCCTCGCAGCAAAGCGCCACTCTGGCATTATAGTGGCGATCGCGTGAGCTCCAGCTAAACCGCCCAGTTGCTATCTCGAACGCTCTCGTGCCTATTCCGCACCCGTTTGACAAGGTGCGAATTTGCCAAATCTTCTAAATCACCTGCGAACTCAGGAGCTCAAGCAACACCTCCCGGTCGCAATGGTGAACGCTCCCATTCCATTCCTGCATGCGTCCACCAGAGTGCGCACTCCACCTATATCAGTACGAGTCCAGCTGTAAGCCTCACAAGTTTGGCTGAAATGCGACTTTCCAGATATGAGTTTTTGGGATTTCCTGTTTTGTGGCGAATCTTTGATGAGCACTTCTGTTAGGATTTTCAACATGTCATGTGTGGTAATCAACAGTTAGCGAATATAGTTACACTCTTATATGTTACACAGGACGAAGCTGGAAGAGTCACTCAATAATCGTGAGTTTCTTGTGTGAGTGGGCGGAGCTTAAGTGATGTCATGAATCCACAATACCAATTTTTTTCAAATTGCTCATTGCTCAAGTACCAAAAATCTAGTGCAGATGAGATTATGTATTACTGAGATAGGGGGCGCACTGGAATAAATTTTTCAACAAGAATACCAATGTGTCTAAAAGTGCTCACTGATGAAGCATAACAAATATTCAGATCGTTTGATGTATCACTGATCTGTAACTGTTGGAATAATGTAGGGGCGCACTTGAGTCAAATGTTAAACAACCATATCAATGTGTTTAGAAGTACCCACAGATGACACACAATCAATCTGGAACAGAGCGGATGGTCTATCATTGACATACAACAGTTTGAATTATGTAGGGGGCGCACTGGAGTCAAAAGTTAAATAACAATAGAAATGTGTTTAGAAGTGCTCACTGATGATGTACAACAAATGTGGTGCATATTGGATGACATATCACTGATCTGTAACTTTTGGAATAATGTAGGGAGCGCACTGGAGTGAAATTTTAACCAACAATACTGTTTAGAAGTGTTGACAGATGATGCACAATAAATCTGGAACAGATCAGATGAACTATCAATGAGATATAACAGTTTGAATAATGTAGGGCTTGCACTGGAGTCATATGTTAAACCACAATATCAATGTGTGTAGAAGTGCTCACTGATGAAGCACAATAAATCTTGGGCAGATCGGATGGTGTATCACAGAGATATACAGTAACTGTAGTGAATAGGGTGCGTTGTGGAGGGTATTGGCCACTTATCATGGATGCCTGTTCACGTGGTGGATAATGATCGATCGTAGTGATTTTGGTGCACCTCGGTTCAAATCTGTGGAATTTAGAGCCTAACGTATGGCGACGGCATCACAATTTAGAGCTAAACCTATGGCGATGGTGTCACATCTGAGATCATCACGCCACCACGCCCACATCCTCCAGCAAAAATTGTTTGTAATTTAAAGTAAGTCAGACCAACTTATTATATGTCTTGTAACACAGGATCATCCTGATTGTCAGAGAGGGAGCTTCCCAAGGTAAAAAAGTGACTTCCTGTTCTGAGGGGGCGGGGTTTTGACGACATCACAACATGACTACAAAGGATCGTCGGGCATCCAACAGGGATGACTCATGCCAAGTTTGGTGCATTTCGGTCTTTCATTGTGAAAGTTATAGCGTTTTGAAATTTATGGCGTGAAGCACAACTTAGAGGCCTGGCCACGCCCCTTTAGCATAAATGAAAACGCAAGCTTTTGATAACTTTTACTGTCCAATGTGTTAAGGGGATATTAACCAAGTTTGAAGGCAATCCTTCAAAATCCCCAGGAGGAGTTTGTTAAAATCCGCATTTAGAAACGCCGGAAAATGACCCTTTGACCCAAATGGCTGACTTCTTTTTGGTTTTGGACCAGGGCTCCAAGATACTTTTTTGTGGGTCCTGCGAAGATACAGATGTTCACCAAGTTTCAGAATAATCAGTCCAAAAATGGCTTGGGGCTGAGGTTTTAAAATGTTATAAGGGGCGCTGTGGAGGCTATTGGACAATTATCATGGATTCCTGTTCAAGGGGTGGGTAATGATCGATCATACTGGTTTTGGTACTCCTCAGATCAAATCTGTGGATTTTAGAACTGAACATATGGCGAGGGCGTTACATCTTACTTCGCCACGTCACCACGCCCACATTCTTCACCCGAAACAGTATGGGTTGGAAAACAAGTTACACCAACTTGTCTTGGGTCACTGGGCACACTGTCATACTGATTAGGTAACAGGGGTCAGATCGGGACCGTTCAACGTAAAACTTGATGTGCCAGATGCGCTCAGACTGACCGGTGGGGTGGGAGTGGCCGATCCTGGGCTGAAATAATTTTTTGGACGGTTCCGTCCGGCTCTCTGAGTCATTGAACACCGAATTCGGTTGGAAGCGGGACCAACTTTAGTCCTGTTCGAAAAACGGGTCAGTTTGATGATAAAAGACTATAGAAAAGCCAGGGGGAGATGCCGTCCATCAGCTTGCCGGAACCGGAACTGAAATGAGTCTTTGAGGTTCAATGGGAACTGACCTGTATAAACAAAGGACCAATAATAATATTTTTCTCACCCTCAAATATGTAATTGAATATTTGAGTCAGCTATCTCACTGTCATTTCTCCATATTTCCAAATCTCCACTGGTATGTCATCAAGTCCTACTGCCTTCCCCTTCTTCATTCTTTTCAGAGCTTTCCAGACTTCACCCTGAATAATCTTTCACACTTCCTGGTCCACAGTTTCTGTGACCTTCTTTCTATTTCATTCTCTTCATTCGTTAGCTCTTCAAAGTAATCCTTCCATCTTCCTGTTACACTCTCCTCATGTGTTAGAACATTATCATTCCTATCTTTAACAAGCATAACCTGCTCCACATCCTTTTCAGCTTGATCCCTCTGTCTCGCCAATCGGTCCAAATCCTTCTCAAACTCTTTAGTGTCCAGCTTCCCATACAATTCAGAATATGTCTTCTGCTTTGCCTTTGCTACCTCCCTCTTTGCTCTTCATTGCTTCACCTTGTGTTCCTGTCTCAGTGGTCTCACCATCACATTTCTGCTTGGCTAATCTCTTTTTTTGAATAGCTTCCTGCACTGCACGGGTTTCCTTATCATCCATTCTCTTTCCAGATGACACACCAAGTACCTTCCTAACTGTCTCTCTCATCACTGTTGCTGTAGTAGCCCAGTCATCTGGAAGTCCTTTCTTAACCCCCAGTACATTTAACAGCTCCTTGCTGACTTTTTCACAACATTCTTCTTTCCTCAGCTTCCACCATTTGGTCTTCTTCTCAGAGTTTACTCTTTTTCTCTTCTTCACAACAGTCATTCTACACACAACCATCGGATGCTGTCTGGCCACTCTCTCCCCTGCCACAACCTTACAGTCTCCAATCCCCCTTATGATTCCTCCTCTGCACAGAATGTATTTGACCTGCGTACTCCTGCCTCCACTCTTATAGGTCACTCTATGTTCCTCCCTCTTTTGGAAATAAGTGTTGACTACAGCCATTTGGCAAAATCCACCACCTTCTGTCCTTCCTGGTTTCTTTCCTTGACACCAAACCTACGTCACTTCATACCCATCTGCTCACAACTGACTTATGTTCAAGTTGCTGTTTACTACAACTTATTTACAAAGTATATTAGTTATGTTAGTGTATAACTTATACACTTGTATACTGTTTATTTTTATTTATACTTATTGCCTTTTTGGGTGTAACTTGGACTTTGAGAACACAATTCAACTTCATGTACCACATGTGATGCAAATGACAATAAAGTATTCTCGAACCTTGAACCTGGAAAGTAAAGAGTGACCCTTACAACTGAGAATGAAAGGTTATGGCAAACAGTTTGTATTAGTGACACAGTAACACAGTTAGTAGATCTGTTGGCACTCCACACAAAGGTAACTACAGTAATTTGAATGCTGGCTGAGAACTTTTCTGGGTGGAGTTTGCATGTGATCTTTGTGCATGCATGGGTTTTCCCCAGGTAATTTGGTTTCAGCTCAGAGTTCCTTTGTTTGTCATTTGCACCACATGTGGTACACGTGGAGGAACAAAATTGTGTACACAGGGTCCCAGTTACAGCCAACAAAAGTATAAAATGTAAAAGAAAAACAATCCTCCCACAGACCATAAGCATGCATGTTAATTGGTAACTCTAAATTGTCCCTAGGAGTGAGTGTCAATGGCTGTTAGTCTCTTCATTTACCTGTAATGCTGGTGATGTGCTAAGGGTGTACCACACTTCTTGTACAGTGACTGCTGGACATGAGTGCCAGCAAACCTCAAGATGCTGAAATGAAAATGTGTGTAAATATTATGGATGGATGGCACAAAGTGATGATACTTTTTGCATTCAGTGCCAACACTTCCTTATAGTTTTTTTTTAAATATATATTATTTTATTTTATTGGATCCTGTCTTGACTCCCTCTTTTAAGTTCAGGCTTGGTTCTAAACCATGTAAAGTGTGCAGAGGAACTTCAAAAGACATGTAATGCATACACTATATTGTGATGAATAAACAGTTTTCCAGGTGTTGAGTGTTTTCTGTGCTGAATGTGAGTTCAGTTTTACAGTACGCTTGGTAATATAATCTTTGTTTCCTCTGTTTATTCTTGCTGTCTTTCTACCAGCTCTTCAGAGGTTAAAGTTGGCATTGATGATCTTCTGGATGTGACTGTCTCAGTGGAGAACAGAGGAGAAAACTCTTACAACAGCCACATCATTCTCACATATCCTGTTGGGCTCTCCTACAGGAAGTTTACATCTCTGCATGTAAGGCATCAAGTCTGTTCAGTTGTTCTCTGATCAGGAGTTCCTGAAAGTATTACAGATGTTTGGTCTTTTCATGCAGGGGAGAATTGAGTGCAACTCCTTGGACAGTGAAGATGGTGAAACAAGAGGAAAGACAGACTGCACTGTTGACAACCCTATTTTCAAAAGCAACTCTACGGTTAGATTTTTACTCTGCTGTTTCTCTGCTCCACAGACTAAAAGAGGAATCTGATCCCTCTTGTTTGTTTTATTTAGGCTATATTCATTGTGTCCTATGGGTTCAATCCCAGCAGAAAACTTGACAGGAGGATCTTTGTCACTGCAAATGCTAGCAGGTACTAACTGATGATATCCTTTATTTTTTGTTTATAGCACTTATTGTGTTTGTGTTTTATTGATGTGCTCTTTTTAAGTACATTTTTCTACTGTTTATTATTTGCATATGAGACTTTCAGGTGAATAACATTTTTGCCAACATCTGCTGATTTTAAATATTCCTACAAATAATTTTTACTTTGACTACCATTCATCTGTCTCAGGTATTGCACTTTGGTGCAGATCTTTGATAAATATTTTCACATTGTTTTTAGTGGAAACCAGCAGCACTTCCCTTCCAGCGAACTGTACAAGAAGAGAGAGATTGAAGTGAAGTACAGCATTTTTATAACAGTGGAAAGGTCAGTTTTACCCCAGTTCAGACACAGAACTGATTTTAAATATAATAATTTCAAGTTGGGTTATTGAACATTCAATAAATGCTTTCAACATCTGTTTAGCTCCATCAACTACAGTAATTTCACATATGGAAAAAATAATCTACAAAAACCACTCCAGCAAGTAATCAAGGTAAAAGCTTGTTTCTCCAATATAAGTATTTAGTATTGTCTTCAGCCTCTTTGCCTTGAGTCTGAACTTCAACTTCATTCTCACTCATTCTTTGAAGTACTTTATTCCTCTCTTTTCCTCCAGGTCACAAACCATATCAGAGCTCTGAATTTCACTGTGGTGATCAGGGTTCCTGTGAAGCTCGGTGACAAAGACATTTGGGTGGATATGAACAATTTGCAGGTACAGTATGATTTAAATTAACTTAAAAAGGCTCAAACATTAGAGTCAGAGTCAGAGTCAGAGAGTCTTTATTGTCATTTGCACCGCATGTAGTACATGTGTTGAAAACGAGATTATGTACTATTATTAGCATTAGCATTATTAGTATTAGCAGTGGAGTGGACTGAAGAATAAAGGAAGTAACAAGTATACTGACATGGGATTGTTTAATTTCAGATTACAGATTGCCAGAGAAGCACAGATGAAAAACCTGATGTCACAGATTTAATTGAGTGGATAAAGGAAAATAAAGTTGTGGCAAGTATTCGTTTACATTGTACCTGTGTAATACAAGTACCTTATAAGAAATCCTGGGTAATTGCCTTTTTACAGTTTGCTTTGCCTTTGTTACCCACAGAACTGCTCTGTAGCGAGGTGCAGAGTGTTCAGGTGCAACAGATTCATGGAACGGTCAGAAGAGAAAACATTTACGATCTCTGCAAACCTCAGCTCAGGATGGATAGAGCAGGTAACTGAAGTGTAGCTGATGTTAAATCAGACTGGTCCTGATCACAAATGAGATATGTATTAACTTGTTCTTCAAGTGCAGTCAGCTTTTGTCAAATTTTAAAACTTGAACTCAATACTTTGCTTCACTTTGTTTTAGACTGGACTTCCATCTGCTAAATTGATCTTGACCAGTACGGCCATTTTAGAATACGACAGAAACCAGTACATCTTCTTCTCAACAGCCTCTAACAGCACTCCTCCTGTTCGCCTGGTGATTGCACATCATGAGCTTATTATTATTATTATTATTAGTAGTAGTAGTAGTAGTAGTAGTAGTGGTGGTGGTAGTAGTAAAATAGGAATTTGAATTGAATCCAGATCATGTCACTTTTTTTTTTTTCAGATTGAGACTGAGGTAGAAGTGTTTCCTGAACCAGATTTTACCAAAGAGATCATTGGAGGAACTCTGGGAGGGCTGGCTTTTCTTGTTCTTCTCACTGCTGGTCTGTATAAGGTGAGTCGCTGCATTCCTTAAGTACTGTATACATAAAAAACAAATAAATCAATTCTAAATCATTGTCCATTTTGATTCACACATGAATCTTTTATTCTGAAAAGATCATGTCCTTTTTGTGTTTGCGTTTTGTTTTCTTTGCATTGCTGTTGACTCTGATGCAGGATTGATGTGTTTTCATATGACACTCGTTTCTTTTTCCATTCTCAGGCTGGATTCTTTAAGAGCAAATACAAAGAAATGATTAATGCAGAAGGAGAAGATAATCTAGGTAACGAAGGAACTGCACCCCTGGAGGAATAAATATCAAATTCATTTTCTGTCCTATTGATATCTGCTTTTTATCTATTCAGGAGTTCTGTAACAATAGCCATCTGCAAACGTCACCTTACATTTGCAGCTAACAAATAAATTCAAAGAACACAGATTCTGTCTATTTACTGCACTTTTTTTATTTTTTTTAATCTAATGGAACTAATAGCATGTGTTTCAAAACCCTTTGTCATTTATCCAAACAAACAAACACCAAAAAAACCATGAGAAAAATCACAAATAAAAGTGAGTTTTGTACTCAGGAACTTTCTGCTGCTGTAGAGAATCCTACATTTAAATTTTAATACTAAAATGTCTATTCCAAAAGCATTGTTAATCAATGCTCACAATAAAAATAATAAAGGGGATTGCTGCATTGATGCATTTCACAATTCACAAAGAGTGATGCTGACTTTCAGAATAAACCTAGAATTGTCAGGTCATGAGCTTTAAAGCTGCTATATGTAACTTTTCTAACAATATATTTTTAACATATTTCTTCACTCTGTCACTAGATTGATGTTAGAGAGGTAATCTCTGAAAAAAACTAAAAAAAAATATTGTCCCCTTGCTTCTCCAGGTGGTAAATAAGCATTTCTAAAAAGAAAAAGTGACCCGCCATTTTCCAGCCAATAAAAACAAAGTTTGTAACCAGCCAATAAAAACCGAGCTTGAATTCGAATCAGCCAATAAAAACAGAGCTTGAATTTGAATTTTAACAGACCACAAGGGGGCAGTGCCATATATGGCTCTGAGGGGGAGGGATCAGAATGCTTTGCTTGTTGAAATTTTTTCTAAGTGCTGATGTTCTACAGAAACTGCAGACTCCACCTTTAATATAGCTTTTTAAATGACTGTATATTTTGAGTGTACTGTACATTCTGAAGAGTAACCTAAGTTTAGTTTGAACTGAAATGTTTGTGTATTTTTAATTTCTCCAGATATGTATTAGTTCTGCTGTGTTTTTGGTTGTTAAAATACAGTACTGTACTGTAAAATAATTTTTTCTTCAAATGCCACCTCACAACATGCCGGTATGTAAAGACACTGAAAACCAGTATGTTCTGCTTAAAGCTGCTTATGTGCTAATAAACGGTGTAAATAAAATTATCTAAAGCTGAAGTTCCTATTATTTTTAATATACAGACCAGTGGCGGCTGGTGTTTTTTTTTTATGGGGAGGCGCCATAACATTTTTTTAAGCATGTGTAGAAGTATGCATAATTATGTTTGTATACTGTAAAGTAAGTTTGTTCATGTTTTTATTTGTATATATCAGGTGTATCCATTTGTATAAAACTATCATTAATAAAACATGGTTCATCTTCACCTTGTTTGAGGCATCAGTGTGAAAAGAGAATGGGAGTGCTTCCACTTTTCAATTGTTAGACAACTTCTATCATATTCTGTTATAATTATTTTAGTAATACAAGTTCATAACATAAATAGAATTGTGAGGGTCCAGACTTAAATAAGGACAAAGGTGTTCAAAAATCCACCAAATAATTCAATTTAATAGTTCCAAAAATAAACTAACAAATAATTAAATTTCAATGAAAAATAAATCAAAAGATAATAACAAATTTGGGCCCAACTTAAACAGGTCAACTGAAGTCTAACAAGGAGGAATGATTCCAGATTAGATTTTAAATAACTGATTTATGGGGAAGAAAAATGATCTATTTTACTGTGATCCACCTGATGAGCTCCACCTATACTTAAGGCTGCAGTCAAGTCCTACTCTTCGCTGGAGCATTGATGCCTACTCATGGTATTTATATGCTTCTAGCCAGTTTGTGAGTACAGTACTTTCAGAGACATTTACCTTGTTTTTTGTTGTGTTTCCAGTCCTCGTTTCCATCTTGGTCCTGGGTTCAGTTCTCTGCTCATCGTGTCTTGCCCTCCAACTAGGGGTGGGCGATATATCGAATATACTCGATATATCGCGATATTTTAAATGTACGATGGTTAAAAGGGCTATATCGTGTATATCGAGGATCCTCCTGCTGTCGCGCGGGCGCCCACTCGCCCCCCTCCTTCCTGCAAGCTGCAGGAGGACGGAGCTTCAGAGACTCAGCACAACATGTAAACACGGCAGATCTGAAGAGCGCTGCACGCTGCTGAGGGGGAAAAACAATGTTCTTTCTGAGCTAGTTTGGATTAAATTGTCAGATGAGGGCATAAAAAATGTTTTTGTAGACGATGCTGAAAATAGTCCCGAAGAAAGGTCCGAACTACGAATCTTTTTCACCATTTAAACAGCGGAGTGGAGCATGATGAAACAGCAGAACCAAGTGTTTTTCCAGCTGCTGCTTCATTAAAACAAACCACGGGTCTGAGCTCATTTAGTCATGCGTGCACCGCAGAGAGAGGTGGAGACATTATTAAATCAGCATTTTATCATTATCGCTAAAGACACGGTCCTTAGCGGCTAACAAGATGGCTAACGCGTTAGCCGTCTTCTTCCACAGCTGAGACTGACCGTGTCTTTAGCGATACAGCTGATTTAATAATGTCTCCACCTCTCTGTTCACGTTTCTGAGTGGAGGCTGTCGTGTTTTTACACAAGGATTCAATGCGACACTTTGTAGAGCAACTTAGAGAACGTCTTCGTGAACCCGGAAACAACCCCCTGACCCTTTCACAATAAAACCGGATACAGTACACAGAGGCTCACATTTACTGCAGTACTGTGATAAATCTGTTCTTGTTCAGAGGTTTTGCAGACATTGCCTGAACTTGGCACAGTTTGAAACTTGTGCACATTTTGTGGTTTGTTGTTAAAAATTACCAGCACATGCAAATAGTTGAGAGTTGTTACCTGTGACTGTTCTGGGTCAGTAAATTTTATGGCCACTGTTTACACTTTTGTTTTTGTATTTTAAAGGCCTTAAATGTTTTGATTTAATATTTTTTTAATGTTAAAAGCACAAGAGCACCTTTTTAAGTTTAAATTATTTATTCTTCCTTTTTGCTTGAAGTACTTTTTATTTATGTGTGCAATTGATGGTTAAAATAAAATATTTAAGTTTGTTCAAATTTAGTGTTGACATTTTTTAATCAATTTTGAATCATTTTTTCATTGATTTTGGAGATATCGCGATATATATCGTGTATCGTGATATAGCCAAAAAATATCGCGATATAATATTTTCCTCATATCGCCCAGCCCTACCTCCAACCACTTGCCTGCCTCATTTCGCCCTCTGGGATTCATCTCAAGGAACTAAGGATTTCTCTGTAAAATAACAAACAAAACTAGATCAATCATCTTGAAAGAGCCTTAGTCAAGCCTTTCTGACAGTTTGTTTCATCTTCTAGGAAATCCAGAAGATCCCTGTACATGTGTACAGTATATAGACTTGCACTGTAAATAATAAACACTGTTACTTTTGCACTTCTTCGTCTTGTGTCGTTCTGGGTCTTGTTACCAACTGGGTAAACCTTTGAAATCATAACACTATGACCACTTTATTGTTCTTTTTACATATTTTGTGCTAATTTCAGCTTACTTTTTTGTTGCTAGTTTTATATCTTTCAAAATATGAAACTTTCCCTTAAACATTATTCTCTTAAATCTGTTTTCTTTTTTATCTTGTTGAGATTTTAGCTACTGTTCTGCTACTTTTCTGCTACTTTTAACTAGCATTTTGATACTTTCAGCAAAAAAAAATGCTACTTTAGCTAGTGTTTTGCTACTCATCAATATTTTCCTCTTTTTGCTGAAGCTTAGCAGTTTAAGCATCTGTCTTTTAGCTACTATATGTCATGTGTTTGCCCCTCACAGCCAGCCATGTTCATGTTTGTTGTTAAAGAAACTGAAGTGACCTAAAATCCGATATCAGTCTCCTTAAGTTGGTCACCCACCAGACTGGTCTAAGGGTCTTTTCTTCCACTTTATGATAAAGAGGCTCTGGGTCCTGCAAGGACAATAACCTTCACATCAACGTGAAGAAGACAAAGGAGATGATTGTGGACTTCAGAAGGAACAAACAAACCCCACACCCCACTGAACATAGGAGGATCTGCGGTGGAAGTGGTCTCCAGCTACAAGTACTTAGGTGTACGGTACACATGAACGATAACCTCAGCTGGAGCAACAACACCACCAGCCTGATCACGAAAGTTCATCAGAGACTCTACTTCCTCAGACGGCTGAGATGAGCTGGTCTGAGAAGTTCAGACCTCACCTCCTTCTACAGGTGTGCAGTGGAGAGAGCAAATAAATAGAATCAATCTACTGTATTTTTTTAGTACCAGAGTTCTCTTAAATATTCCTAATATTAAAGGTCCTGAGTTGACTCCTAATGCATCTTAGCATATATAACATTTCACCATATAAATGTACCTTAAATGTTTCAATGTTAATAAGCTAGTAACTTGCAAGAGACTTTGTTTTCATTCTCCAGATCAATACAGTGTTAAAAATAGTAAAACACCACAAGTGAAAATACTCACTTTTGGGATATGGGAAGTCACCTGCTGCATGATAAGGTTAAGCTGGACATCTTGGATCTTCTTCTGTACACCACCTGTCTGTTACACAGGTGGTAGATTGGATGCCGGTGTGTAGAGATGAAGGTGTTGTGTGGATTTTTTTCTGTAAAGAAAGTACAGAAGGCACATTAATTATGTATTTTTTTTTAGCATTTTCCACATTGCTTGAAGTGCTTTGTGTACACATATGTAATCACATTTTAACTTTCTTAATACAACATAAATAATAATATCCAGGTTATTTCAATTGCATTCCATCCACAGTGATCTTTATAATATTAAAATTAAATTCAAATAATTATATAATCACTGTTTCATAACATAAAAATTCAAACTATTTAATGCTTAAATCTTTCTGCTACTTGGTTTATTTAAGTTTAGAGTGTCTTTGAAACAACAGCACAATTTATAATGAAACTAAAGTAAACTAAAACTAAAGTATATTTATTCATTCAGATTTATTCATCAGAAAATTTGCAACTGCTGCAAAACGAAACGAGACAAAAGTTAACTAACACAGACACTCTGAGGAGTAAAACAGTTCATGAGCTGAAGATGGACAGACAGGAGTCGTCTTCACACATTCGAGTTTATAACTAGCAACTTTTCTAATGTTGTACAGTACACCACAACGTTCATAAGCACAGCTAGTAGCTTGTACAGTACACTACAACCATGATCACAGCTAGTAGTAGCTACTATGACTGACTGCAACAACCAAACACACACACGAATAAATAAAAATCACTAGGAAAAAAAAAAACAGGAATAAGCTAAGCACAAAGCTCCTGTGCAATTACCCGCTGTGCAAATAACCTGTCACACAACCTGTAGTTTGGTAGTTATGTGCAATATAGATCATGTGCATTTTAGCTTATATTTCATTACTACCTTGAAATAGTTATTCACACAAATTCATCCTGCTTCACCGTTAAAATTCTACCATGTTGTTTACTATTTTTCTCTTCAAAGTCAAAGTCAACTTTTTCAAAACTGCAATATGTACAGGACATACACAGGATTGAAATTGCATTTCTCTCAGTCCTTCGGTGCAACAGTAACCATTTAAAATACTAAAACACTAAACATTTAATAAACATAAGCATAAAATGAGATAATAAAAGTGTAATACTGTCCTGAGTTTTTGCATAGTAGTATGAAAGTATGAAAAGTTACACCAACACTAAAACACTAAACATTTAATAAACATAAGCATAAAATGAAATAATAAAAAGTGTAATACTGTCCTGACTCCTGAGTTTTTTGCATAGTAGTATAAAAGTGTAAAAAGTATATCTATAAAATAAAATGAAAGTTCTGGCATTGACATTTGTAATAGAGTGACAAAGCAGCATATGACTAATTCTGATGACTGATTCTTCAGAAACTTTGTAAATATTATAATTATTGTTTCACTTTTTGGTAGTTTATTTTGTACCCTTATTGCATGCTTTAGTAATTCCTGTTTGCTTGTTGTTTGTTTTTTAGCAAGTCAAAAACGTTTTTTCTCATCCTGAGCATTTCATTGTACTAAGTTAACCCTGTGTTAACCTGCATATGACAAATAAACACTTGAACTTAATAATACAAAACATAATGCAAGAACAGTACGCCTAACAACAGCAGCACGAACATGAGTTTGTGTGAGCAGGTGGGCACGGATTAATATAAAAACATGTCTTCCTGACTGTCTGAGAGCCCCACAGTCTGTGGTTGACTTTAAAAGCGGCTTGAAGACCTTTCTTTTCAACCGAGCATACTCTACCTCCTCATGATTCTACTTTTGATCTTAGCTGATACTGTTATTGATTTTAATTGTTTTATTATTTGTTTTATTGACATTTAATTCTGTTGCACCTTGTAGCACTTTGAGATTTTCATTAATGAAAAGTGCGTTATAAATTGAATTCATTATTATTATTATTATTATTATTATTATTATTATCATAAAAACAGCAGCATGAGATCATATCAGCAGCATGAATAATCAGCAGCACATATCAACAGTCAAAGTGCCGATTAGTATAAAATAAATCAAACTTCAGCTTTTTGACCTGGGGAGGTAGTCTGAACAAAAGTGATCTCCTGCATTTCTACATTCAAATGTGTCAGGTTAAATCTGCAATCAAACACAGTGAAGTAGTTCACTTCCTTATGTTTGTGCTTAGTTACATATGTTTTTATTCATCAAAATCATCCTCATCTTTTTTTGCGGCAGATTTTTCTTAAGGAAAATCAGCTGATCCACATGCTCATGTTTGAGTAGACTGCGTTTTGTGGAAACAATATCTCCTGCAGTGCTGAAAACTCTCTCAGACGCCACACTGGTGGCTGGTATGCAGAGATACCTTTTAGCCATAGATGACAGCAGTGGCAAGTCCTGCTGCTCTTTCCACCACTGTAGTGGTTTTTTTTGTCAGGGGCAAAGGGTCACGCTCTCTGTACCTTTTGAGTTCTTCACTGGCCTGGTCCCTCACAGATCTAGTTGCCATCCTCACTTCAAAGTCACCCAACAGCTTGTCCAGTGCTGACATTTTCTTCTTTTTACAAGGTGGTTCATCATCTGAAATAGAAAACAAGCACCATATATTACTGGTTATGTTAGCCATGAAGTTTTTTTTTACTGACTTAACCATTTTATGTAAAAATCTTCATCTGATGTTCAGAATTTATTCATGTAGGGACTCATGTATAACATGTGTAAAAGATGTATCATTATCATCATGATTATTATTTAACTCTTTCTGTGCATGCAGATTCTCTCATTATAGTGAATGCGTTTTATGCTGATACAATGACTGCAGCACAAGTTTAAGACAAAGTAAGCTCGTTCTTGATCACAAGTTATAAAACACAAACCTTTATGCTCATCTTGGGTCTGGGGTGTATCATTGCAGACGTCCGGATCTCCAGTTGGTTCAGTCTGGCATGGATCAGTCTGCACTGGACCTCTCTGAACTGAATCCCCCGTTACCTAGAAATAAAACATGACATTACATTTAGTGTACAGTATGGTTAAATGCAGTGCAAACAATCAAAAAACAGTAGGCAGAATAACAACAACAACAAAACACAGCAGACTGTAATTGAATGCACTGTAAGATGTATTTTGACAGAGTGTTGTGGGGATTTACCTTGTGATGCAGGGATGTTACTTTAGCTGACAGGCTTGTGAATGTCCTCTCTGCATCATGGCTACTGAGGAAGAGCAGGGACTTAAAATGGGGGTCCAGAGCTGCTGCAGTGTGGAAGAAATCTTCAAGGCCTGTGTAGCGTTTCTCCAAGTCATTCTTGAACGCCTGCTTCATCTCTCTGAGATGAGTCTTCAGCTGATGGTTCAAAGTTCTTTTTAAGCTTTGCTTTTACAGGAAAAATCATAGAGAGTGTGGGTCGCTTGTCTTCAGACATGCTGGTAGTCACAAGTTTGACCGGTGCCATCAGTTTCACAATATCTTGAATGTCACGGAAGTCTTTGTCCTTGAGAGTATTCACCTCTTCTCCTTTCTGAGGTCCCTGGACATGAGTGCTGCAGAAATCGCAAAATGTTGTTCCAAAAAGCGTTCAAGCATGTCATGAGAGCTGTTCCACCGCGTGGATACATCTTGGATGAGTTTGTGGGAAGGCAAAGCCAGTTGTTTCTGTTTATCTTGAAGGATTTCTGCTGCTCTCACACTACGATGAAAAAAGGTAACCGCTTTCCTCACTCTTCCCAGCAACCTTGCTACTGTGTCAACTTTAAAGGCTTTCTGTGTGGCTAGATTAATAGTGTGTGCAAAGCACATGAGGTGAGGGCTCATCTCTGCTTCCACTCCAGCTAATACCATGTTTGTGGCATTGTCTGTCACCAGGATCTTTATCAAGAAGGTTCCAGTCAACACATGCCTGTTTTAGCAGAGCACCAATATTTTTCCCAGTGTGGGAGCCTTTGAATGCCCTGGTTTGCAGCACGTGCACATTTAATTTCCAGTCTGGAGAGATGTAGTGGACA
>JBBPBX010000930.1:18017-51175 GCA_038048925.1 Garcialebias charrua | reverse complement strand
TTTTTAATGCTTCAAGTATTTTTGACCAAAGCAATAAACTTGAAGGTCATTTGTTTTATGCAAATGGGTTATTTGTTAAAACTACAAATAAGAAACATGAAATATTTTGTTTTTACTGGTTTAAAAATAAACTCCAGTTGCTACCAAATGGTGACACTTTGGGTTCACTTGTAATTATTAATCAATAATATTAACAAGGTCAGTGTTGAAATTCATAAGAGTTATTAACTTGATTTCAACTAAGTGCATGGAAAACAAACAGAATGTAGTAAATATTATGAATAAATTGATAAAAATACACAAGATTAAAAAGTTTTCTATCTTTATGAAAAGCAAAATAAAACATTGTACTAGAATAAAAAACTGAAAAATGCTGAAGTATAAAATAGTTTGTTTAAATATACATATATATTTAAGATTATTTTTAAATATTTATTTATGGCACAATGTTTTTTTTTTCACAAGCAAGTAGAGGAAAAATACATTTCATCCTATAAATTTATTAAAAACAATTAAAAAATTAAATACCCGGTACATAAAAAAGAAATTAATTTAAATAATTTCACAAGAGAAATAACAAAAATTAGAATTATAAAATGCAGAAAAACCTAATTTAAATGATAAATCTAACCAACAGGGATGTTGACTTAATATTAATAATTTTAATAATTTTTTTATTGACATTGTTAAGAGCCGGAGGCACGTACCATATAGGGACACGAGACACAGAAAGGATGGTTTAAAAAATTAGTTTTTTTAGGCTCTCTGAGTCTTTGTGTCCAAAAATAAAAAAGGGGGGAAAAAAGAAGTCGGACTTCTCGAGTCCAGCTTCTGGATGATTATTAAACAAAGCAAACTCTTAGTCCAGCAGGTCACTCATGGCTCCTGTCTTCAGCATCCAGGTTCTCACAACGATAGCAGGTCTCACTCCAGTTTCTCCAGTTTCTCACAATGGCATCAGGTCTCACGGCTTCTCACTTCTTCGGCTGTTTTCTCCCGGCTTCAACATTTGGATACTTCTTATGGCTTCTTCTTATGGCTTCATCATACAGTTTCATCTTACGGCTTCATCATATGGCTTCATCATACGGCTTCATCATACGGCTTCATCATACGGCTTCATCATATGGCTTCATCATACGGCTTCATCATATGGCTTCATCATACGGCTTCATCATATGGCTTCTTCTTCACTCGACCATGGCTCCACTCACTCTGCTGCTGCTGCTTGGACCTCTGCTCTTTCTTCTGTGGCTTGGACCTAATATAAAGAGAGCAACCACTCCCACCTATAGCATGTTTTAATGAGCAACAGCTGCAGTCAGTCAGCCTCCCACAACCTTTAAACAACTCATGCTTCTGCTCAAAACCTTTAAACATTTCATTCTCCTGACTTAAATAAATTACATGCCCAGTGCATGTAACACCCCCATACAAGAATTTGCATGGGATGATGCAGCCATATTACACCATGCTCATCACCTATACAAATGAAACCAAACACACTAACACCTACACCCACAACAACAACAAAGTAAAAAAAAAAAAATCCACAACCCAACACACATCAAACACAACTACCAGTCACATTCAAATATCTTAAACCCAAAAAGGCGGTGCTTATTAGGTTTCACTTCACAAGGCCTCCGCATAGCAGCATCCTTACCAACATTCAGATTAAAGGTTCAGTATGTAGCTTATTTTTTAAACATATTTCTTCACTCTCCCATTATTTCTTGAAAGATTGATGTTTGACATGTAATCTCTGAAAAAAACTATAGTCCTCTGGCGTCTCCCGGTGGTAATAAAAGCAATTAAAAAACCAGAGAGCGGCCCGCGGTTGACCTGCCAATAAAAACAGACTTTATAACCAGCCATTCAGCCAATAAAAACAGAGCTTCTAACTTCTCACCCCCTAACCCCCCCCTAACCCACGCCCCCACCTGTCAGCCTGCAGCGAGCCCGCAGCGGCCGCGTAGGTTCATTTTGAAATAATTGCAAAGCGATGCAAAACTGTTTTGTATGTGACACAAATGTATTAAATCTCCCTTCTTCATCCCTGCTTGTCACTCTGAACTTTTCTTTTGTTTTTTTGCCAAAAGTCAAGTGATCGCTTCTTCCTTCACTGACAGAAATGAGGAAGTGGATTGATTTGTCACGAGCGAATTAAATCATGTCCAATGTGGCTGCATGAAGTTCTGCAGATTTCAGGGTGTTTTTGTTTTGCTGGACCAGTGCTCCATGGTTTTATTTTATTTTTTAGAATGTTTTATTAACATATAATCACAGAACTTTGCAGCGGTTGAGACGGGACATGTGGGGGCGGAGCATTCAAGGCTGCAGCGCGAGTGAGGTGGAGCTGAGCCATATATAGCTCTGAGTGAGGAGGGACCAGAAACATGTCTCTGTTCAAAATGTTTCTAAGTACCAGCGTGTTCAAAAGCTACATATAGCAGCTTTAATGATGCTAGTCTGAAGATCAGGGTGTTTTCCAATCATAACAACCAAAGGGAAACTGTCCTCCTCTGATTCATCTGTTCCATCACTTGACAGTAACATCGTGTTAGCTGCACCAGCTCTGTCATCAGGCACCCTACAGACAAAGCAGTGAGAGTCATCAAACACAGAATCACTTTTTACATGTTCAACAAACAGTTCCACAACTTCTAGCCTCACACTCACAACCTCCTGTGAAAAGGCTGAAAGGGTACACAAAGGAGCAAGATGGATAGTCAGACTCGGCTCCTCTGCTACATTGCTCACTGGGACGTCTTCTGACTCAGAAAATAACATAAAACAGTCACTCAGATCAACATCAATGTCCATTTCGATGTTCTCCTCCACCTGTGGTGTCACCTCTGGAGTGAACAACACACAATCCACGGCCAAGTCTACCTGCTTTAAAAGACCTTTCTCCTCAACCAGGGTGGCATGACGTCTTTGTCGTACAATTTCAATTTCCCTTAGAGCAGCTTGAATACTTTGACATTCAAGCTCTTGTTCTTGCAAAAAACTTGATGTGCAAGCTGTTGTTCGATTACTTCCTCTCTCAAAGCAGCGCGCTACTGCTCAAAAATAAGCTTTTTTCCCCTTAATTGATCTTCGATCTCCTGCCTACTAAACATATCTTCGATCTCCTGCCTACTAAACATAGCTTGTCTTTCAAGCTCAGCGTTAAGCTTCCGTAAACGCTCCTGATAAACCATCTCCCAAATGTCTTGCACACAGACTACACCACACTAACACAAACGCTCCCAGCCGCCACTGAACATATCACAAGCAGCCAGTACAGCTGATAGTAATATAGCTCAAAATTTCACAAATCCTTCGGACAGTCCAAACAACTTGCTCTTAAGGTTTGACGAGCCTCCATTATATGTTATGACCCGGAGGCATGTACCATATAAGGACACAAGATACAGAAAGGATGGTAAAAAAAAGTTTATTTTAGGTTCTCTGAGTCTTTGAATCCAAAAAAAGGGGAAAAAAAGGAAAGTCAGACCCCTCAAGTCCAGCTTCTAGATGATTATTAAACAAAGCAAGCTCTTAGTCCAGCAGGTCACTCACGGCTCCTGTCTTTAGCATCCAGGTTCTCACAACGACAGCAGGTCTCCAGTTTCTCCCAACGACAACAGGTCTCAGCTCCAGCTTCTCACAACGGCAGCAGGTCTCACGTCTTCTCACATTCGGATACTTCTTCGGCTGTTTTCTCACAGCTTCAACATTCGGATACTTCTTACGTCTTCATCATACAGCTTCATCATACGGCTTCTTCTTCACTCGACCATGGCTCCACTCACTCTGCTGGTGCTTCCGGCTTCAGACCTTCATTCGGCTTCTTCTTCACTCGACCATGGCTCCACTCACTCTGGTGCTGCTGCTTGGACCTCTGCTCTTTCTTCTGTGGCTTGGACCTAATATAGAGGGAGCAACCACCCCCACCTACAACATGTTTTAATGAGTAACAGCTGCAGTAAATCAGCCTCCCACAACCTTTAAACAACTCATGCTTCTGCTCAAAACCTTTAAACATTTCATTCTCCTGACATAAATACATTACATGCCCAGTACATGTAACAACATCCATCCATCCATCCATCCATTCTCTTCTGCTTATCTTTGGTCGGGTCGTGGGGGTAGCAACCTATGTAAGGAGGCCCAGACTTCCCTCTCCCCAGCCACTTGGGCCAGCTCCTCTGGGGGAATCCCAAGGCGTTCCCAGGCCAGCCGAGAAACATAGTCCCTCCAGCGTGTCCTGGGTCTTCCTCTGGGTCTCCTCCCGGTGGGACATGCCCGGAACACCTCACCAGGGAGGCGTCCAGGAGGCATCCTAACCAGATGCCCGAGCCACCTCAACTGGCTCCTCTCAATGTGGAGAAGCAGCGGCTCTACTCCGAGTCCCTCCCGGATGACCGAGCTTCTCACCCTCTAAGGGAGAGCCCAGACACCCTGTGGAGAAAACTCATTTCAGCCGCTTGTATCCGAGATCTCGTTCTTTCAGTCACAACCCAAAGCTCATAACCATAGATGAGGGTGGGAACGCAGATCGATCGGTAAATTGAGAGCTTTGCCTTTTGACTCAGCTCTCTCTTCACCACGACAGACCGGTACAGCGCCCGCTTCACTGCGGATGCTGCACCTATCCGCCTATCGATCTCACGCTCCAGTTTTCCCTCATTCGTGAACAAGACCCCGAGATACTTAAACTCCTCCACTTGGGGCAGGACCTCCTCCCCGACCCGGAGAGGGCATGCTACCCTTTTCCGGCTCAAGACCATGGCCTCGGATTTGGAGGAACTGATCCTCATCCCGGCCGCATCACACTCGGCTGCAAACCGCTCCAGTGAAAGCTGTAGATCACGACCTGATGAAGCCAATAGGACCACATCATCTGCAAAAAACAGAGAAGCGATTCTAACGCCAAAAATACACTACACGCGTTCCAGCTCCGCCCCGCTCCGGTCCGACCTCCGCAGCAAATACGCACCCATTATAATCAATGAGATAAAGTACACTGGCTCCGCACGGCGGCGGTGAGCTGCGGCGAGCGGACGGCAGTCCGTCAAAATTAGAAATTTTTCTATTTCTGCCGGACGCCGGAGCTGTGCCGGAGTCAACTTTTGAAGATTACGTCGCACCAACAGGAAAAGGAACGAGCACAACTTCCGTATTTACAAAATAAAATCACCACGGGCGGACTAATCCTAGCTCTATACGGATTTATTTGTACAAAAATGCTGTCAAACTATCATTTATCACTATTCTATGACTAAACTATTATATTTATGACTATGACTACACCTAATAACGCAATACAAGAAATAAATAAATAAAAAAGTATTTTATTCTGAAATGTAAACATCACTTCCTGTTGCTCAAACCATGTCCTGTCGCTTATTTACGAGAGAAGATCAAGGCAGCCTTTACTGTTGTTCTCCTTCTTCCACCGAATGAATTGTTTTGTTCTGAATTCATTATTTATCACTTGATTTATCGCGCAATCTCACAATTCCCGCGCATGCGTCTTGGAGCGGCGCATCCATGCGGACCTGAGCTGAGCGGAGGCAGTGGACTTTGGACTCGCTCAGCTGCGACCTGCGGAGCGGAGCGGACACGGACCGCGTGTAGTGTATTTTTGGCGTTAGGCCACCAAAACGGATCCCCTCAACACCTTGGCTGTGCCTAGAAATTCTGTCCATAAAAATTATGAACAGACTCTGTGACAAAGGGCAACCTTGGCAGAGTCCAGCTCTCACTGGAAACAAGCCTGACTTACTGCCAGCAATGCAGACCAAGCTCTGACACCGGTCTTACACGGACTTAACAGCCCGTATCAAAGGGCCTGGTACCCCATACTCCCGGAGTACCCCCCACAGGGCCCCCCGAGGGACGTGGTTGAATGCCTTCTCCAAGTCCACAAAGCACATGTAAACTGGTTGGGCAAACTCCCACGCACCTTCCAGGACCCTGATGATTGACATTGATTGGAATATTGTACAGCACAATTGGTGTTTAAAGAGTTCTATAAACAAAGCTGTTCCCTTTCAGTCATGTTCTCTCGGTGCAACATATGCTATGGGAATTGCACCCCCGCGCGATTACCTGAAGGAATACATTCACGCCTTTATGGCAAGGGCGTCAGCGTTGCGCCAGAGGCCCCGCCCTCTGGGTATTTAAGCCGCTGATGCCCATCCATCTTTCTCTTTTTTGCCCTTTACCTCGCTTAAAACCTGAACTTCGTGGGACTTCTCTGTTGTCGCATCGCTCGATTGAGGTGAGCTTGCTCCCTACACTGAGCATACAGAGAAATGTTCCTGCATATTGCTGGGTTGGTGAAAGCTAGTCCAGCGTTTTTCTACTTACCTCAAAGTTTTCTTCTCTTTCCGCAGCTGCTTCGCTCGACTGCGCTAATTGCGTCACAACACTCCCTGCTAACCATTAGCAGGCTAGCCAGCGAAGCAAGATGACGGAGAGGACGGCTTCGAACAAAAGGAAACTAGGAACAACTTCGACGCTTCTCGTCTCCGGACATGGCTCTCGAGAAGGGAAAACGGAGGACAAAGAAGAAGAAAGCCAGCAGGACGACGAGCCCTCGCTGCGCCCCTGCCCCAGCGGATGCGGCTACTCCCTCTCGGCGACGGACACCCACGAGGCCTTTCTTGTCTGCCTAGGGATTCTGCACGTGAGAAAAGCGCTGGAATTCCCCGACTCCTGCTCCCACTGCCGTCGAATGTCGGTGGTAGTGAGGAAACGCCACGCGGATATGTTGGCTAAATCCATGGCTAAGGCCGCGGCGCTGAAGGTCGCACGTCGCACAAAGATGCTCGCTCCCGAACCGGAGCTCGACAACGTGGAACTGGAATGTAGCGGTCGAGTCGAGGATGACAATGTATCGGACTCCTCAGTTGCCGTCGAGGACTCGACGCCCAAAGTGTCTGACCATGACGTCGAATACGGTTACAGAGGAGAAAGTGTGGATTCCTCCCAGAACCTGTCGTAAATCCTACCGGAACCGGACTTGTCGGTCCCTGCTCTGTTCGACCTGTGCCATAGGGCAGCTGATGCCCTGCAGGTCATGTGGCCAGACCTCACGCCTCGCCAACAGGCTTCGAGGCTGGCGGGAAATTACTTCTATGCGAAGCAGCCAACAACGTCGCAAAAAATGCCCATTTTTCCGGACTTCCTCATGGAGCTCAAATGCTCCTGGGTGGAACCCGGAGCTCACATCACGCTGCCACTATCCCGATTCCTTGATGTTACGGGAATGGAGACAGCGGGCCTCGCCAGCGCACCCCTGATAGAGGAGACTCTGGCGGCTCACCTGGCCCCCGCAGCCACGGGGACGAAACCAGCGCTACCCAGCAGGGCCTGCCGCACTTCGGAGAAACAACTGAGAAGTGCTACAAGGCTCAGGGCCTCGCAGCTCGCGCAATGAATGCATCAACCATGGTGCAGGCGTACCTGGCAGAGAAACTGTAGGATATCCAGGTAACAAAAAACGAGCAGGCCGCAACGGAGGCCATGGAGGAGGCCCGCCGTGCCTCTGACTTCGTGCTCTGCATGATGGGGACAATAGCCATTTCTCAAGGCAGAGCATTGGCGGAAATAGTTGTCGCCCAGCGCCATCTTTGGCTAACATTGTCGGACCTCCCGGAAAACCAGAGGTCCACCTTCCTCCAGCACCCGATCGAGCCGACGGGACTCTTCGGGGGAGCCCTGGAATGCGTCCAGTTCTGGCTAGAACAAAGACGCAAACAGGCGGAAGCCCTCCGCGAGGGGTTGCCGAGGAAAAGCTTTGCACCCCCAAAGGAAGACATGTGTGGCCTCCCACGAGAAGAGACCCGCTGGTGACAGTGAAACTTTCCAGTACCTGCCGAGGGCCTCTTCAATGACCCCGTGTGGAACTCAGATTCGGGCCTGATGAAGCAGGACGAACTGATAATTTTACAGGTTTGCCCGTCCACGCGGTACGGGAACCTAACCTTTTGAGCCCAGTCTCTACTTGTAAAGTACTACGAGGAGCTGGTGACGTGTGCGCGCACTAAACATGATTCGCCTACTGTATATGTAAACAAAACAAACACTGTTTCAGGCATGTACAAAAATAAAAGTACCAAAGCACAAACTGCCCTGGTTCTTGACTCGAGTCCCATTTTTATAAAACACAAACCATGTGGTCAAACTATGAACCACAGCAAGATACACGAAACCTGCCAGAGACGGTCAGATCTTGCGATATCTTCTGTTGGGCCGACCAGCCTGCTCGAGAGAGAGCGCGAGAGGGGTCAAAGGCCACTCCTCCAGCGCCAAAACACGACGAGCAGCAATTCAGCATGCCGTCCAGGCTCAGCGCGCACGCGCAGGCCTGGAAGCCGTGTCTACCAAATGATTGGGTCATGACAACGATATGTCATTGGCTCAAGTTGCAGTTCACAAGAAGACCGCCCCATTTCACAGGGGTACTGCAATCAAAGATTAACCCTACACGTGCACACGTGCTGAGGGAGGAAGTTTTGACGATGCTGCAAAAGGGAGTGATTAGTTTGGTCTCAAGACACAAACTATGCTCTGGCCACTACAGCAAGTACTTCCTGGTGCCCAAAAAGGACCATTCCCTGAGACCGATTCTGGATCTAAGGACTCTGAATAAGAGAATAAAAACTTTTAAGTTCAAGATGCTTACACTATGCCAAGTTCTCCAGTCTGTGAGACCAGGAGACTACGCATGTACAGTGGATTTGAAAGATGCCTATTTCTACATAGGCGTGTGGAGGAAACACAGAAAGTTCCTCCACTTTGCGTTAGAAGGGAACACTTATGAATTCAAAGCCTTACCCTTCGGTTTAAAGACTGCTCCTCGTACATTTACTAAATGTTTGGATGCAGCCCTGACCCCCCTTAGGAATCAAGGACTCAGGGTCATGAATTATTGGATGACCTGCTGATTCTGGCTGGAAGATGAATGCAGGCCCAGTCACATTCCTATAGGGTGATCTCTCACCTGGAGTCTCTTGGTTTTGTCATAAACCTACAAAAGAGTGATCTAACTCCATCACGGGTTACCGTATTTCTGGGAGTACAGATCGACACTGTCCGGTACAGAGCATGGCTCTCAAAGGAACGAGTTTCCTCCATTTGCCGTTGCCTGGAAAGATTTAAACTGGATCAACGGGTCCCTGTGAAAACGTGCCAACGCCTTTTAGGCCTCTTGGCGGCAGCCATTCCCTGTGTGCCACACGCATTACTGAAAATGCGGGCCATACAAGTATGGCTAAACCGACAGACACAACCCGCCCTGACTAGTTAAGCAGGAAAGGTTAGGATAGTTTCAGAGTGCTTGAAGGCTCTGGGACCTTGGAGAGATTTGTCTGTTTTCACAGAAGGGGTCTCGCTGGGAAGGGTGTCGTCTCGTGTAGTCATCACGACGGACGCCTCTAAAACAGGATGGGGGCGATCTGCAGAAATCAGAGCGCCCGTAGCCTTTGGAATGAACAGGGAGCGAGATTACATATCAACTTATTGGAGTTGCTGGCCATATTCCTGTCATTAAAATACTTCTTCAGTAAAGGTCTGATCGCTGGGTAGCACATCCTGGTGAAATCAGATAACAGGACCACAGTGTCCTTCATCAACAGAGAGGGAGGGACAAGGTCCCGGGCCCTCCTCGGACTGACGCAGAAGATGCTCACGTGGTGTGCTCCCAGAATCTTGTCACTTAGGGTGACTCATGTCCCCAGTGATCTAAATTATGGAGCATATGCCCTCTCAAGAGGGCCTCTCTTGGCGTCAGAATGGAGCTTGAACCCACGGATTGTCGAACAGGTCTGGTCACGATTTGGGAGAGCCTCTGTGGACTTGTTCGCTTGCAGGGCTAGCTCACAGTGTGACCTCTGCTTCTCCTTGAGGGAAACAGACGCACCATTGGGAATGGATGCTCTGGCACATGATTGGCCAGCAGGGGTGCTCTACTATGCCTTTCCACCTGTCCCTCTGATCGAGGCGACACTGGAACGTGTGCGCCAGGGAGCCCTCTCTCTGATCCTGCTAGCCCCCAGGTGGCCGCAGAAACCGTGGTTCCCGGAGTTGATCTCAATGTTATCAGGGATACCATGGTAATTGCCTTCTCACAAGGACCTGCTGACTCAGGCACGTGGGTAGCTTCTACACCCACGTCCGGAGTTGTGGCAACTTTCAGCCTGGCCTTTGAAGGGAACTGGCTGAGAGCCTAAGGCTTTGATTGCTTTATCCCAAAACAAACAGTAACAACATACGCAAGGGTACCCCTTGGTGTTTATGTTTGCTTAGGAGATGTTTAATGGAAGGGTTTCCCTCTCCTTAACAGATCTCCAACATCAGGATGGGTCCCACTTGTCAGTCGTGCCCCATATAAAATATATATATATATATAAAAAGTTTTTACCCTAGGGACTTGGGAGGTTACCCTGCACTTGACCTGGGTTTTCTACCTCCACATTTGTCACCCAATTACTTGTGGCGTAATGGGTCCCTTGCTCCTTTCCTCCTGTTTCTCAGGTTGTTCCAGAGAGAAAAAGGAGATGATGAGTACTCACACTAGTGGAGCACGCTTAGGCTGTCTCTAGCTGATGTTGCTTATCTATGTGCCCATTTGAAACATCAAGTTGATGTTTTTTACATTTGGCATTTTTTCTTCTCAGCCTATGCTCTCTACATACCCTGTAGAAAGCAGCTGGGAAATGCCTGTCTTTTTAAGGCGGATGTTCTCGCATGCATTTTGCTGAGCATTTCAAGGGTGTGAATGAATTACGTTCCCATAGCATATGTTGCACCGAGAGAACATGACTGAAAGGGAACTGAAAGTTATGCAGCATAACTCATGTTCCCTGAAGGAAGGGAACGAGGTGCAACATATCTGGCCCTTTCAATGCTGAAAGCTCGGTGAAGTGCATTTTGGAGAAAGATGGATGGGCGTCAGCGGCTTAAATACCCAGAGGGCGGGGCCTCTGTCGCAACGCTGACGCCCTTGCCGTAAAGGCGTGAATGTATTCCTTCAGGTAATCGCACGGGGGTGCAATTCCCATAGCATATGTTGCACCTCATTCCCTTCCTTCAGGGAATATGAGTTATGGTGCACTGCATAACTTTCAGGTTTGGTATTGTATAATTAGTGACATTGATGAACGAAAAGGAAACTAAAACAAATATACTTTATCTCTAAATTTAATAAAAATGAGCAAATAATAAAAAAAGAATAACAAATTACAAATGTAATATACATTTTAAATGTTTATCTATGAATTATTAAACAATAAAAACAAAACATTCTAGTACTAATAAAATGTAGATGAAACAGCTAAATATTTGTAATTAGTATATTCCTCAATGGGAAAAAAATTAACTGTATAGTTATGCGTAGTGACACATCTGTGGTTACGGCCAAACTTGTTATATCTTTCGATACTATTAAATAAGACCGAGTCTCGTTCATTCTATGAATGCTGTCTCATCTCCTAGACCCTTTGTTTCTTTAGCTTTCCACAACTCCTGAAGTTTGGACAAAAAAAATTGTGTACCATCTTTAAACCTGCCTTTTTTATGCTCTCTGTGAAGGTGAATGCTTTTGTCTCCCTCTCCTTCCCCTGCTTCTTGTCTTTGTCCTGTGAATCTTTTGGAGCCTCTATTTGCATATCTTCCAAATTGTAAATCATGGATCTAGTCAGCTGGTCTCAACCCAGTTGATCAAATTTTCTCGATGAGAAGACAGGGCAAAGGAGAGCCCTCCTGCCCCAATGGGACACTCGCAGCCGGATACACGATGGATTCCTGGGGGCAGTGGAAGATCGTATGTCTGTCCGTATTGTCGGTCAAGGATGTAGAAAATGTGTTCATAATTGGATTCATGATAACAAGATTTCTGCTTTTTAGAGTTGGTGGTTACCTGGCATATCGACAAATTACAAAACCGTCGGCAGCTGTTCTGGCCACTGTGAAGCTGCCCAGCAAAGGAATGTGCCATACTGTGAACACTCAGACTCAAATTCTGTGTGAGCTGAGCCGTAAGTTGGATGTGATTCTTGCAGAGAATCACTGTTTACTTGTGGCTCCTGAATCTCATTGGCGGGAAGGAATTGACCTTGGAGAAGTTACAAGCTTGGCTCGTTGCAACTGACCACAAATTTGGCTGTTTGAAGTCGCCATTGAGATGTACCAGTGGAACTGTAAGGCAGACGGAGATTAAACTGATTCAACCTGACCCAAAACAACTGTTGTTATCTGAATATGGCTCCCCCATATCAGCCTTGGAAGGCTATCTCAAATTCTCCTGGATGCTATGTGAACAAGATGCTCTGCTCCTGCTGCTCCCACTACCCATTATCTTCCCCAAGGACATCTCTGGACCTGTATCAGAGCTCTACCGAGGCTGGCTGATAAACAGTGCAACATTACTTATCTTGGACTATGGCTGGGGAACTATCTGGAACAGTGTTCAGACTTACTTACAAACACACATACACATACACATACACTCACTTGTATAGTGAGTGTCCTATTAAGGACACAGTGTAAGATATGATTTTTTTGTACCTCCTTTTTCCTTGAGTTTCCTTTTCCTTATCTAACAAAAAAAGGAAGCGCCTCTCATGAGGCTGCAGCTTCAGGCACTCACTCTGTCTCCCATGTCTATATTATTGGTTGTTTGTGTTTCTTTGGACGGGCTGTACTGAAATGTGATTTTGTTGTGATTCTGTGCAATGACAAAAAATTCTTATTCTGAACTCATTAACCTGAAAGACCTTTCTATGAACCTGACCGTCTGTGTTGAAACAGTTCGAGTAGATGCTCTGATATATTTTCCTAAGTCAGAAAAGGGAGTTTTGTTCCCATAAAGATAACAGTAAGGAGTCCTTTGTTCATCCTCAGAACGAGTTCCTTTGCAGAAACGTCCACGGTCCAACAGTGCCCTCTTTTTGGAAACATAATGTTCATTTTTAGGTCAACTCAAAATACGTTATTTCAACTACAGTATATGTGAATGTTCATGAATGAAACAGTGTGTGTTTTTGAGTAATCTTTCTTAAGATAATATGATTATTATTATTATTGTCTTTTTTTAATCTACTTTAAAGAGTCAGAATCCAAATCATGACATCTGATTGGATTAAAAATATTGTCAGGCTTTAATTTTTAACTTTCAAGTCAGTAAAGTTCAAGTTTCAAGTTAAGTTTTCAACAAAGTAGCCAACCAAGCAAGGTCCTGACTGCCGCGGATGAGTTTCAGAACCTCACCACCTGACTTGATGCACCAACTGTGAGCTAAACCAGAACAGCTATCCACCGGAACCTGGTCCAGAGGGAAGACTATGATCTTCATCGCCAAGGCAACCCAGCTGGGAGGGTGTCGCAACTTCCCGAGTTTGTATAAATGCACTGGCTGCACACCTGTCTGGTATCCACCTGGATGGAGGCTGTACAAACGCTGTAAAACTCATGATTACATCTGCTTGCTGGTGACCCTGACATCATTACATTACGGTAGTTAACTTCAACTTCAGCTTAGAAATATTTAGATCCTTCACAAACCAAAGATAAATAAACACAGTATCTTTTAACATCTTCTTTTCATGAATAAACATTCAAGAATGATACATTAGAATGATATTGTTGGATTAATATTCAAATAAACACGCATGTTAATCTAAAGGAGTTGCTGTTGGACCATCCATCTCCTGCAAAGGATGGTCAGTTGATGAACAAAGGCTCTTTTATCTTCATGAGAACGAGAGTCTGACTTCTTTTGGATAAGGGAAGATGATCTTAACATTGTGAGTTCAGATGTATCAAAACTCGAGGACAGTTATACAAAGGTCTCATGGAACAAAGACCTCCGTTATTAATGACCTTATGGGTTATTGAGTTCATATTGGGAGGTTTACAGGTTAATACAGAATAACAGACTTTTCATCTATTCCCCTACTTGTGTCTAAGTTGTACATAACTTTGCTTTAACCACTTTAAAGTAAAATAAACATCATAAAAAGTTCTGAAATTGCAAAATTTCAAATTTGATGTCGCATAAATAAAAATATTTGTGAATTTACATTATTCCAAACTCTGATCAATTGGCTGCTTTAGTTAAAACTCATCTTTTTTTTTTTTTTTCTGAACAGTTTATGTTCTTGTTTGCTGTCAGGTTGCGAGCCGGGAACTCGGCATCCCAACCACGAAGATCTACATCAGTGAAACCAGCACCGGCACGGTTCCCAACACGTGTCCTTCGGCTGCTTCCTTCGGCACCGACGCCAATGGCATGGCGGTCAAGGTGAAAACACGTCTCCGCAGTTAAGCCCCCGGTAGAGCTCAGCATACAAGCAGTACGCCTCTGTACGACGTACGTACGCAGAGGCACAAGCGTAGCCCCGCAGGGCACGAACGCGCAAAGCTCAAATTTTACGACCGCGTACGCGATGCGCGTTGTCTCACCATAAACTTCCCCGGCGCCAAACTGTTTTGTATGTTACACAAATGAATTAAATTCCCCTTCTTCATCGCTGATCAGGACTTTTGTTTTGTTTTTTTGCCAAAAGTCAAGTAAAAGCTTCATCCTCCGTTCACTCCATGACTGAAATGAATGAATTCATGTCCTACCTGGCTGCGCGAGGTTTTAAATATTTCCTGGTGGTCTGTGGGCTGCAGGAAAAGCGCTCCCTGTTTTTATTTTTTAGAAGTTTTAATTAACATATAAAGTGATAGAAAGACCGCTCGACCGCAGCCTAGCGACCCCAGCTGCTTGTCCCACTCGAGCTGTCAATCATTTCAGTAGGCGTGTCAGCAAGTGACCAATCAGCGACCTCAGTTTGTCCCCTCTGCACGAAGCTGCTCAAATTACAACAAGGATTTGGAGCGAAAACGCGAGCATGAGAACGAAAGCAGCGCCAGCGAACGCGTGCGCACAGATTGCGCGCGTAGAGTGGCGTACAGCCAGGACGCTGAGCTTTGCCGGAGCCTTTACTCCTAAAGTGAAGCCATTGTTACTATGTGTCCTTTCTTCAACCAGAACGCCTGCGAGGTTCTGTACGAGCGACTGGAGCCGATCAGACTGAAAAACCCTAAAGGATCATGGGAGAGTTGGGTAGGATAAGAAAGCTAACATTGCACATTTTGTGTTTTTACTACACTTTAGTAAAAATTATTATTATTTTTTTTTTACTCACATGGCAGGTCAAAGAAGCTTTTTTGGATAAAATCAGTTTATCAGCCACTGGATTCTTCAGGTTTGACTAAACTACTTGTTTGGATCTTTAATGATGGAAGCAACAGCTGACATGTTTGTTCTCTTCCTCAGAGGTAAGGACCTCTACATGGACTGGGACAAGATGGAGGGCCAGCCATACTCCTACTTCACATATGGAGTGTGTTGTTCTGAGGTGGAGCTGGACTGCCTCACGGGAGACTACAGGGTCTGGACTCTAGTGTTGCTACGTTCTTTAACTAGAACGCAAGTTCAACTGGTTATAAACAGGAACATTTCTGTTCTCCTGCTTCTTACAGACAGTGAGAACCGACATTGTGTTTGACATCGGCAGAAGTCTGAACCCATCCGTGGACATTGGCCAGGTAGGAACTTTTTTATTTATTTTAACAGCAACATTAAAAGTGGAACTGAAAACCTACAAACAAATGTAACACACACACAGGGACGCAACTACATATTTTTGAGGTGGATGTGAAAACATCAACCCCCCGTGCTCCTTTTACCTGCCCAGCCTCATACAGCTTTCCTCACTTAGTCATGCACTTAGAAAATACAGCAATATTACAGATTTTTTTTTTAATGTTACATATTATATCAGGTGATCATTTCAATCATAAACAAATAAGAAGTTTAATAAAGTACAAATATATAACAGTAGTGGTAATCAGTGCTCAACATTTTATGTAGCAAAAATATGAAATCTTAACAGCCTGGAGTCCATGTCAGTGTTTTAACATTTATGACATTTAAACTGTTACTTTCCGTGAAAGAAGACAATGAAAGATGGTCATCAGAAATTCAAACCATCATGGTATACAGTATAGGTTTTTGTTGCCTCCCTAATGTAATTATTCCTACCTGATGTCATCACTTGTCTCCTCTATCACTGACCTCGTGTCTGTCTCCTTCACCCTTTGTCTGTGGCATTCTGCACTGTCATATGGTCAAAAAAACATTATATATTAGTTGTAAAAATTACAGATCTTAATAGTTTTTAGAAATAATGTTTACACGTTATTGCTTGGGATTAAAGCTGCAGTATGTAGTTTCTGGAAACGCTGGACAGAAAAAATTTGAACAGAGACACCTTTCTGGTCCCTCCTCCTTGCTCTGGCTGACCTGCAACTCACCCTCCTTAGCTCCTCCTCCACAGCATGGCCTGTCTCGTGACTGGCCAGGCGGGGTTGGGACAGGCGGGGGATGGGCGTGAGAAGCTCGTTCATGAACCAAACTCTGTTTTTATTGGCTGGTTAAAAACTCTGTTTTTATTGGCTGGTTAACGGCGGGTCACTGTGGGTTTTTAAATGCTTGTAGTACCACCAGGAGAAGCCAGAGGACTATAGTTTTTTTCAGAGATTACCTGTCTAACATCAGTCTGTCAGGAGATAGAGTGAAGAAATATGT
This sequence comes from Garcialebias charrua, assembly GCA_038048925.1. Classification (NCBI taxonomy): domain Eukaryota; kingdom Metazoa; phylum Chordata; class Actinopteri; order Cyprinodontiformes; family Rivulidae; genus Garcialebias; species Garcialebias charrua. Next base: position 34,539 of record JBBPBX010000930.1, on the reverse strand, counting down.
TAAAAATATATTTTTAGAAAAGTTACATACAGCAGCTTTAAGTAGCTGTTCCCTCACTTCCACCTGCATTAGACCAACCTGTTGCCTTCCCCAGTCTGTCCTGATTCCTCTGTCATCTTTTCTTCCTTCTCTCCATCCTCACAGCTGAATGACATTAATTTTGTGTTAAGTAGTAGTAGGTTTAAAAATACAGCAGTCAAACCACAATAGAAATTAAACTTTAATTTAAATGATCTCCTTGTTGGATAACAGTTACTGACTGGACATTTCATCTGATCTGACTTACCAGATACATCACAACACACCACTGTAGTGATATTAAATAAGACATTTAAACTCAAGTGTCCCTTTGCCAAAAAGGTTGGTAACATGGGTCACCAACCTTTTTGAGTTGAAGGGCTATAGTGACACTGAGGACTAATTTGTCTGATACACACATAAACTTCTACAACTCATCTTTATTTAAATAATCAATAATAATAAATGTACAATGTACATATGAGTGAATAAATTGCAGCACTGGAGCGTTGGAACATAGCTGGGAACTGCCACCACAACAGTTTAGCTTTCCTGTGTTAATATTTCCTGAGTTTTATTTAGGTCATTCTTACACTTTGTGTGTGGATGTGTGTGTGACATGTATCAAATATTCATAAAAATATGAAACAAATCGTGTCAGTAGGGGAGGCAACATTTATTTTAACAGCCAAATATGGGACGATTCCTATTAGGCTAGCTTTAGCTAACCTGAATATTTACAACCCTCCTGTCCTGCTAATACACTTACAGTACTTACCTGCTATCTTTCAACCACATTGAAAGGCTTTTTTTCATCCTGCCAACAACTTCCTTCTCCCTTTTCCTTTTTCTGTTTTGTGTCCCGGATAGTTTTTTTTTTCTGCTGCTCCAAATTCAAGTACGAGTGGTAGTCCAAGATTAAAAAAAATAAAAAAAACGCGCCTGTGTGTTCTCTTAGGGGCGTGTTCACAGCCACCTGTGTGTGAAGGGAGAGCAGAGCGATAGGAGGAGGGAGGTGGGGGAGCAGGGGATGCCTAATCAGTGCTGTTCCCTTGTTATTGATAATTTCATGCAGTTAAAGAAAATGCCTGCTAGAAAAACATTTTTTCTAGAGACGGTTTTGACGTCCCCTTAAGTGCAGCCTTGTATACCTGCATAGTGGCTTTTTGCGCCACTGTACACACACCTATAAACCATTCCTTAATTCCATTAAAAGCTCAGCACAAAGAGAGACCTAGAACAACATACATGTAGTTCAAAATATGAAGGCACCTAAAAAAAGTATTTAGCTGACATTTTTTCATTCTACCCTTATTTATACAGGGAGCCTTGAGGACTTATTTACAAGAGAGACCTGTTTTTAACAAAGAATGATGACAACAACAGACAATGATAAAATAAAACATATAAATTGAATAAATGGAAGAAAATTATATGAAAAAAATTAAACAAAAGCAGCTACATTATAAAGTGGTGTAGAAAACTAAAAACGGGAACATGTCTGCATTGGTTCTTGCCTGGAACTTAGATGTTTGAAGCCACTTAGAGAGGTCAAGGTCGAGAGTTTCAGATCTTTTTGCAAGATATTCCAGGAAACAGGAGTGGAGTAGAAGAAGGCTCTTTTGCCTAGTTCTGTCCTCACTGAGGGGACACTGCAGGTAATAATGTCTTGAGAGCGCACGCTGTAGCTGCACTCACATAGTGACATGTAGGAGGAGATGTATGAAGGCAACAGACCGAGAAGTGATTTAAAGATGAAAATGTACCAGTGGGAGAGTTAACGATGTCCAGTTAACCAGTGAATACAGGGTGCTTGGTGGATACGATAATCACAGCCAGTTATGAATCTTAGTGCACCGTGATAAACAGCATCCAACATCTGCAGGGTGCTTGTTGGAGCATTAATGTAAATAATGTCACTGTAGTCAATAAAGGGAAGGAAAGTCACAGTTACAAGGAGTTTCCTAGTGTTCAGAGTTTAACAGAATCTATTTCTGAAAAAAGAAACCCAGTTTTAATTTCAGTTTCTTTCCCAAGTTTTCGACGTGGGGCTTAAAAGAGAGATGTGGATCGACCAAGATACCCAAGTCTTTGTAGGAATCGACAAACTCAACAGGGGCACCATTCAAGTAGGAATCGACAAACTCAACAGGGGCACCATTCAAGGATAAAATCAGAGAAAGAACTGCTGGGACTGACTTCCTGTTTGAAAACAACCTCCCTTTGGTTTTGTTGGTGTTTAGGACAAGTTTGAGATGGAATAAATCTGATTGGATGATGTCAAATAGGGATTCAAAAGCTGGAAAATCTTAGCAACTGTTTTGGCTTGACAATAAACAACTGTGTCATCAGCATAAAAATGTAAGGATGCATCAGGTATGGTCTGACCTACATTAGCTATTTATATTGAAGAGGGTGGGTCCTAAGACTGAGCCTTGTGGTACACCATTCTTGACCGTTAAATAATTGGAAGATCTACCATTATGTTGAACACATTGCCACCAATCTGAGACATAGTTAGTGAACCAACCAATGGTGTGATCTGAGAAACCAATTTCTGAGAGCTTATGACATGACGAAATTAAAGCCCCACTGACATGATTTTTTAATTTTCATAAAATTGCTCAAAATTATATATCTTTTATCATTTAAATATGTTCATTTTTGCAAAAAAAATGCTAAATCACTTTAATTTTGCTTTAAAAGTGATTTTGAACTTCAAGCCGTGTTTAATCATGGGAAATCCAATTACACACAAACGCACCATCTGTGACGTAACACTGGGCAGAGGGCTCTGGTCTCTTTAATAGCGGACAATTTAAAACCCGACGAATTTAGCAATCTATGTGAAGATTTGAGCTATTTGTCTTCATTTTGGGAAGCAGAAAATAGTTTGGGTGATGGAACAAGAAACAACAGGATCTAATTTAGGTCTGATGCTGTATCAGACTTACCTTCATGTCGAGCTGCTCATACCTGCGCACTGTGACAAGCCCAGAGCTCTGCCCGGTGTGACATCACAGATGGTGCGTTCGGGTGTAATCAGATTTCCCATGATTAAACACGGCTTGAAGTTCAAAATCACTTTTAAAGCAAAATTAAAGTGATTTATCATTTTGTTTGCATAAAGGAACCTATTTAAATGATAATATATATATATGAGCAATTTTATGAATAGTAAAAAAATCATGTCGGTGGACCTTTAATGATGTGTTTAACATATTGTTAAAAATCAACATACTGGGTCTTCTTGTGGCAGCAGTATTCCTTGTGTGGTTGTTTCACCTGAGCTTAGGTAAAAATGTATGGCTATAGTAGACAAAAGCCTCCATACAAAAATTAATTTGACTCTACTAAAAATTCAGAACCTTCAATGGATCTATTTTCTATTTCTCAGTTCCACTTCTTTTCAAAATGTTGTTTCTCCAGAGTGGGTCTCATTGATGATGATCAGGTATTCTGCACCTCCTGGCTGATACTGAACTTTCGAAGACTTGAATCAGTTTTTCACACGTAGCTTTAACTTATTTTTTTGTTGTGTTTTATTTAATAAATAAACACTCTGTTGTGTGTTTTTGTTCACCTGATGTTAGATTTCACAAGATCATGAGCTAAAAAAAGGGGGAGGGCTTTCCCCCCCACATGACTCTTTTAAGTTATTGTGGGTAAGGTGTTCTCCAGGGCTCCATTCTGGGATAACTTGTATTTGGTTTTTATGCTTGTATTTTTTAGGAGTATATCTCAAATTCAAATGTAAACTTTTATGCTGATGATCTGCTCTGCACCCATACCTTTACAAGATTAGCTACAGAAGGTTTATTATACTTTCCAGCATACCTTTGATGATTGTTCTGAAAGCCAACTAAATAAATCTTGAGATCTTAATCAGATCGCATACTCTGTTTATCAATATTATTGGTTAATTGTAGCTGATCTTGGTAAAATAAATACCTAAATAAATAATATTCAATCTGATGTGAGGAACTGGCTTCAATGATGTTTTTTCTTTTCTTTTTTTTCTCTCTAACCTTTTTCTCTCTAAGATTGAGGGAGCTTTCACACAGGGTTTGGGTCTCTACACTTTGGAGGAGTTGAAGTTCTCTCCCTCTGGGTTCTTGTACACTCGAGGTCCGTCTCAGTACAAGATCCCAGCAGTCTGTGACATGCCTCTTCAATTCAACGTTTACCTGCTGCCAGACTCCGACAATCCTCACGCCATCTACTCTTCAAAGGTCAGCATCATCAGACAAACTCATTGTCATTGATGGCTTGTTTGGACGCATGATTTCAATATGTTCTTTATGATGGTCTCTTCAGGGAATAGGAGAACCTGCCCTTTTTCTGGGCAGCTCAGTGTTTTTCGCCATCAAAGATGCTGTGGCGGTGGCTCGCTTAGATTCTGGTCTCACTGGCCCGTTTTCGCTTGACAGCCCAGCAACTCCTGAGAAAGCATGCCTGGCCTGTGCCTCTCCGTTCATTCAGAAGGTGGTATAACACTCCATAAAGATAGTGATAGTCAATTTTTCTGTGTAATTTTCTTTAGATCTTGGTAAACGGAAATATTTAAACTTGTAAAGATAAAATTAATTTGCTAATTCTGCTGACCGAGCTAAGCAATTTTATACATAATCTCATAGGTGGTTCAAACTCTGATTTTCTGTGTAAATTTAGTTTTATCTGATATTTTAAATCTTTAGTTTGAATTCATTGGGTAACCTCAATACAATTTCCCTGACTGTTTAATCCAAAGAATAACCTGCCCAGAAATCTAACACAAGAATTGTCATAGTTCTTACTTGTTTAAACAATTTATTATAAAAAAAACACAAGTTTTTCATTAATTTCTTCTTATATTGTCTGTTTTCTTTTCCAGATTCCAGCCAGTACATCAGGATCATTCAAACCATGGGCCTTAAACATCTAAAATAAAAATAAATAAAATAAATGTGACATTTTTGTCATCTGTGTATGTTTCCCATACTTGACAGACGAAATTGGCCTCTGCATTTAACCCAACCACCACCAGGTGGTGCAGTGAGCAGCCGTATCAAATCACATAGTCAGCTAAAGCAGCTGTCAACTAACCATAATGAACTAATGCACTTTTTTTAACACAACACTCTGATAAACAATGACACAAGATGTTGTTTTATCCTCAGTCACGAAGCAGGATTATTTAGATTATATACTTAACTCCTTAATTCTTACAAAAAATTAATAAAACTGAAAACCTTGATGATTTGTTAATTGTTGCCCTCCAGGGTATTACTTTTAGTAATATACACTGTAAGCTGATAACAATGCATATGCATTCAGTATATTTGCATTTTACACTGTAGCAAACTGTTTTCTGATGACAAAGTTCAGTACAATACTCTGTGTTTGTTACTAATTTAATGAGATTTAAACCATCAAAAGTAAAAATAAATTGTTTATTGCAACCATCACCATTTTCTGGAACAATAAGATCTGGAGCTTGTTGAGAGCTTTGTGTAAAATAAAGTGCTACCTGATGGGGATTTTAAACCCCTGTTACCTTAATAAAAACCACACAAGGTAAACAAGAGAATTGTGTTAACACAGACAAAGAAACTTTGCAAAGGGGATAAGGCTTTTTAAAGGAGAAATGTAATCAAATCTGAAAAAATCGATATAACAAGAATTTCATATAGTAAACAACACACATAAACATACTTAGTATGCTTTTTTCAAGTCAGTAGCTTAAAGAAATAGTTTTTTTACATTTTTCCTGCTACATGCCGAAGTGCAGTGATTTCTGTAGTAATTTTCTGGACGCACTTTTATGACACAATTAAGACCTCCTTTGCTATCTTACAATAACACTGAAGCTATAAACCCATCATTACTGTCCTCTTGTCTGTCATTTAAAATGGAAGCAGAAGACTTTTTTGAATCTGAAGGATATCACTTAAGTTTGTCAAAAACAGTTTGGTGATTTAGTGCATTAATGGGCATTTCTATCCTGGAAATACGAATAGCCTTCGCATGCTAACGTTAGCATGCTAGCGCCGTATGCTAACGTTAGCATGCTAGCGCCGTATGCTAACATGGAAGTGGGGGTGTTGAAAATGTCCTGAAACAGTTACCAATGTCTTGTTAAGCTCTGTATTCCACAGAACATAGTAGGATCTAAAATGATTTTTAAAGATGAAGGAGCAAGTTGAAACATGCAGGGTCTCCCTCCTTGCTAGCAGGCTCCATTGGGAGCTGCCTGGCTAACTAACTACGGTGGCCCTACACGGCCAAAATTCTACAGCGGCCGAATGCACAGGAGCGGTAAAAATACAATATAAAATTTTAAAAAAGTTTTAAAATCTATTTTGGGGCTTTTAGAATCGATTCTGAATCGCCAGGACTAAGAATCTTGATTCTTTAAAAAATAGATTTTTTTTGCTGCATCCCTAATTGCTACACACTGAAACCTTTTTGTCCACTACTAGATTTTTTTTTTTATTAACACAAACAGAACTACAAAACACTACATAAACAAAAAATATATACAAACTCTTGTGAATGATAACATAACTACAGTCTATAAGCTAGGGGGCGGTTTACAAAATGATGAAAGTTGAAAAAATACTAGATACACACACTAATATTACTGTATGAGGGACGACCATTGCACTGCCTATGTCATATTCAGGGGACGGAGAGCAAGCAGAGGGAGGGGGGTCAAAAACACCAGATGAGAATTTTTTCACTTTGCAAAGTCTAAATTTGAGTTAGGATGACATTTTTGACTTGTGAAATTTTCTCAACAAGCTTATTTTATGCTTTTCATTAGACTACTATTAGCTTAAAAACACTTTTCATTTCTCCTTTAATGTACTTCTGAAACTTGGTTGGTCTCATGAACACATTCTTGCACAAATCCGAATTGTGCTGGATATGACAAGCTATTTAAACAAGAAGGAGGTGGAGTTGACAAGCTCTGACGTCTTACAGATAAAACAAACAAGTCATGGTTCTGATCCAACAAGAACATCTAATCCAAACATTGTCAAGGCTAAAAGACTGTATTTTCTGTATCAAGGAGAAAAGCAAACAAACATGTTTGTACTATCAAATATAAGTGTTTGAAGGGAACAGAGAATATATGATACAAGTGAGCTGGGTTAGAATTATTGTGTCAGAGTAATTAGTTTTAGATGATAAATGTTGAACATCTCCATCACTATCTGTTGTCATCATTGTATGGGTACATAAAATGACGAAATTGTTCTTTTGCAATTCACCCATCGCACCTGGGATACACCCAGGTGGAGCAGTGGGCAGCTATGTAAGCACCCGGGGAGCAATGAGGGATTGGGTGTCTTGCTCAGAGACACCACGAGATTTGGGAATGGTTGGGAATCAAGCCTGGGACTTCCAGGTCCCGAGTCGGCTGCCCTACCCCATCTCGGCCCCACTCTGTGTTACTTACTTAGAAGTAAGGTTTTGAATTAAATTCTGACTTTGATATGGAGCCAGTGGAGAGAAGCTAAAACTGGATAAATATGATCTCTCCTGCCAACTTTCATTTAAACTTGACAGTGGCATTTTGGATCAACTTCAAATAATGTTTGGACACCCAGATAATAAACCAAGGCAGTAGTCCAGCCTAGATGTGATAAATGCATGGACCAGTTTTTCTGAATCATTTTTGGATAAGAGGTTTCTAATCTTTGAGTGTTACAGGTGCAGGAAAGCGGTCCTCGTAACTTTTTAATGTGTGGGTTAAAAGAAATATCCATCCGTTCATCCATCATCTTCTACTTGTTCCGAAGTTGGGTCGTGGGGGCAGCAGTTTGAGCAGGGAGGCGCAGACACATTTTTTCCACAGCCACCTCTTCCAGCTCTTCTGGGAGGATTCCAAGGCGTTCCCAGGCTAACCTAGAGAGGATTTTCCCCAGGGTCTCCTCCCAGTCGGACATGCCCAAGACACCTCCGTAGGCAGGCGCCCTGGGAGCATCCTTATGTGCCCAAATCACCTCAACTGGCTCCTCTTGATGTGGAAGAGCAGTGGTTCTAATGAGTGTCTTCCAGATAACTGAGACATAAACTGATCAAAAATAACACCAGTGTTTTTTGCATTACAAATGGAGGCTAAATTAATGCCATCCAGAGTGAAAGATTGCAAAGCTTATTCCTAACATGCTCAGGTCCAAAAACCACAACCTCAGTCTTGTCTGAGTTTATAAAGAGAAAATTAAAGATCATCCATGTTTTTTATATCTTTAAAAAATCCTTGTAATCTAAGTAATTAATTGTATTAATCAGGCTTCATGGATAAATACAACTGAGTATCATCAGCATGACCATTAAAATGTATCCCATACTGTTTAATATTTACCTAATGGAAGCATAGATTATATAAAGAGTATTTGTCCAAGCACTGAATCCTGAGGAACTCCATTTAACCAGTCTGCATTTAAACCATTTTTGTAATCACAATGCCATATTCAAGCCTCTATAGCAAGGCAGCACAGTGGCGCAACTGGTAGAGCTGTTGCCTCTCAACGAGCAAGTCCCTGGTTCAAATACCGGTATCGGGGTCTGTCTGGGTGGAGTTTGCATGTTCTCTCTGTGCATGTGTGGGTTACTCCGGTTTCCTCCCACAGACCAAAATCATGTATGTTAGGTTGATTGGCAACTCTAAATTGTCTCTAGAGTGAGTGGTTGTTTGTGTGTCCCTGTTATGGACTTTCGATCCGTCCAAGGTGTACAGTGATTGCTGGACATGGGCACCGGCGACCCCCGTGACCCAAAATGGAAGAAGTGGGTAAAAGATAATGGATAGATGGATGGAAGCCTCTGTAGTAGAATACAGTACTGTATTGTGATCAGCTCAGATGCACAACTGAGGACCAGTAGGCTATAGAAACGTTGGTTACGTATTGTAACCCCAGATTCTATGAGTAATTAGCGTAGCCCTTTAGCTCCGCCTATTGGATACTCCCCCTTTGCATCAACGTCCTACTGAAAACCTTTTAGTCCACGCCCACCTACCGGATGGGCCCACCCCTCGAGTCGATTTTACCCATTGACACCGGGGTTTCTGCCTCCAAAAATAGCCAATCATTCAGCCATTTAGGATACAGAGTGGCCCAAGAGCTAAAGGGCTACGCTAATTACTCATAGAATCTGGGGTTACAATACGTAACCAATGTTCTATTTCGTAATTGGGCTCCGCCCTTTATTTACATTTACATTTATTACTACTGTTTACATTTATTACTACTGTTTACATTTACACTACTTTTATATCTATTGACAGAGCACCTGTGAGGAAGCGGACGCGGGCACACCTTGGCTGCCGCTGCTCCTCATACTTTTTGCTCTTTGAAGCCTTTTTTACTACTTTCTGCTGTTTTTTTCACCGAGCCTTGTTGGACATTTCTACCTTTCTCGATTGCAGAGTGCGGCAGGCCTAGGCCTGTGTACAGCACCTGTACGAGCCGACGCGGACATTTCTACCTTTCTTTGAACCTTTCTACCTTTCTTGAACGCAGAGTGCGGCAGGCGTTTTGCCTGTGTACAGCACCTGTGTGAACGGACGTCACGCGGGCATTTTTACCTTTCTGTGATTAAGTTTTAGAGCAACTGTCTTTTCTGACTGCGTTGTGGTTCTGCAAACGTTATAAGTTGCCGGTCAAAGCAGATGGCCGCTTGTCCTGAGTCTGGGTCTGCTAGAGGTTTCTTCCTTCTAAAAGGGAGTTTTTCCTTTCCACTGATGCCTAGTGCTTGCTCAGGATAGGAGACTGCAGCCAGGCCAAGATTTGACTTGTTGCTGGATTCATTAGATAGAAAACTTTACTAGTTTAACCGGAATTTTATTAGTGGGGCTGTTAGCTCCCGCTAGCTCCAGAACGAATTTAGCTTAAAAAACCACGTAGCTGCATTTATTGTTCGCTTACCTGCTGCCTCTGTCACCCTCCTGGGTCCTCTGGACTGTTTTGGATTTTCTCCTGTGCTCCTCTTCGAGGTAATGATCATTCAAATTACCTCTTTCTGCTTCTTGTATATCTTTCTTGGAACCGTGGGCCTGCTGTTAGCGGCTAGCTCTGTGCTAGCTTCCACCGGATCGACAACAATGTTGACCTACTCCGCTTCGCAGCTGTTTGAATTTAACAACTGCTCCATTCCTCCTTCTATTTCGACCATTAAACAACTGGGACTTCTGCGTAGACCTCGTTACATCCATAGAAGCTCTCGAAAGAAATTAGTTCACTTTAGGCAAACTGGCTCTGACTCGATTGCTACTGTCTGGTCTGAGAGACATGTCGCACCTCGACGACGTCATCAGAACGCTGCGTCTGTGGTCCTTTGTAGTCCACAGCACACGAAGTGGCAAGGAAAACGTGGAGTGGACTTCAGTCTGCTTAAACCTCTTCAAAAACAATCTGCTCCAACTAGTATTAAAATAGAACTTTTTAATGTTCAATCACTTTCAAACAAATCTTGTCTAATTCATGATCACATTTTGGAGAAGAATTTGGACCTCATGTGCCTCACAGAAACTTGGCATAGACCGGATGTGTACAGTTCTTTGAATGAAGCTTGTCCATCTGGATACAGCTATCTGCAGAGAGCCCGCAGCACTGGCCGCGGTGGTGGTCTGGCTGTAATCTACCGCAGTAGTTTAAGGCTGTCGCATCTGGTTTCTCAGGATTTTTCTTCTTTTGAATGTCTGGCTTTCAGCTTCAAAGCACCACTCCTGATGAATGTTATATTAATTTATAGACCTCCCAAACCGCATGTTTCATTTAACTCAGAGATACATGACCTCCTCACTTTTTTCTGCACCTCCCCTGTGAAGACTATTTTTCTTGGCGACTTGAATATCCACGTGGACAATTCCTCTTCACCTCTGGCAACAGATTTTAAGTCTCTTTTGGACTCTCTTAATCTCACTCAACATGTTGACGCCCCTACGCACAGCAGGGGGCATACTCTGGATTTGGTGATTACTGACACTGTACTCATCAATAACTTATCTGTATATGACCTGGGTGTCTCAGACCACAGGGTCATCTCCCTGGAAGTGCCTTCATCTTCGCCTGCTTCAAACCCAAAACGACCCATCCAGTTCCGTGACCTTAAAAACATTTCCCTTGATGCTCTGTCTGCTGATCTTCACACCCTGACCGCTGTCAATCATCCTTCTGCAGATGACTCTGTGGATTACTACAACCAATCTCTTCGGGAGCTCCTGGACCTACACGCCCCCTTGAAGACAAGACTGGTGTCTTTCTCGCGTTCAGCCCCTTGGTACACTGATGAGCTGCGCAAGATGAAGGCAACTGGCCGTGCTATTGAGAGACGTGTAAAATCATCTGGTCTCTCTGTGCATAAGCAGGCATATAAAGAACATCAGAAGGCGTACGCCTATTCTCTTAAAGAAGCACGCTCCAAATATTATTCTAACATCATCAACACCTGCCCTGGAAACTCTAAACAGCTCTTCTCCACAATAACTCGTCTGCTTAATCCCATTAAGCAAACTCTTGAGGACTCTGCTCAAAAATGCGAGCTGTTTCTTTCATCTTTTAAAACCAAAATTGACACTATCAGATCTCAGCTCCACAACCTCCCTGTTCTCAGTGTGCCATCTACCCGTCTGCATTCTGGGACCCTTAACAGCTTTGACGAAGTTGTTCAGAGTGAGGTGGAGGCCATCATCAAGAAAATGAAGCCTTCATCCTGCGCCCTGGATCCTTTCCCCTCGTCTCTCATAAAATCCAATCACTCTGCAATAGGCCCACTTATCACTCAAATAATAAATCAGTCTCTTCAATCTGGTCATGTTCCACTGCCTCTAAAAACTGCCATCATTAGGCCTCTTCTGAAAAAATCTAATTTGGATCCAGACATTTTTTCTAATTACCGCCCAATTTCACACCTCCCTTTTCTGTCTAAAGTGCTGGAAAAAGCTGTTGCTGCTCAGCTGCAGGATCACTTACAACAACACTCCCTGTATGAGAAGTTCCAGTCTGGATTCAGGGCAGCTCACAGTACTGAGACTGCACTGCTGAGGGTTACTAATGATGTCCTCTTGGCTGCTGACACTGGTTCTCCCTCCATCCTTGTCCTCCTTGACCTCACTGCAGCCTTCGACACTGTGGACCATAGTATCCTCCTCCACCGTCTTCATGTGGAGGTCGGTCTCTGTGACACCGTCCTGGACTGGTTTAAATCTTTCCTCTCCAATAGGCTGGAATGTGTTAGTCTTGGCAACGCCACGTCCCAGACAGTCTCTGTCTCCTGTGGTGTCCCTCAGGGGTCGGTTCTGGGGCCCCTGTTGTTTTCCCTTTACATGCTGCCTTTAGGTCAAATTATTAATCAGTTCAACATTTCTTTTCACTGTTATGCCGACGATACACAGCTTTACATCAGGACTGGAGCATCCTCATCTTCCACCTTGTCATCTCCATCTTCACTCACTGCCCTCTCTGCCTGCCTGGAGGCAATTAGGGCATGGATGAATCAGAACTTTCTTCAATTAAACTGCTCCAAGACCGAGGCCATACTGATTGGCACCCCTCACCAGGTACAGACATCTACTATAACAACACTTTCCTTTTCTGGACAAGACATCCCCCTCTCCACCTCTGTTACTAATCTTGGAATAAAAATGGACTCCAATCTTACATTTGAAAATCACATTAAGCTTCTGTTTAAAACTTGCTTCTTCCATCTTCGAAACATCTCTAGACTTCGCCCATCCCTAACTTTTTCCGATGCTGAGAAGCTCGTCCATGCTTTTGTCTCCTCCAGGCTCGACTACTGCAACTCCCTGTTTATTGGAATCCCTGGCAAAAACCTTCAGAAACTTCAATATATTCAAAACAGTGCAGCAAGGATCTTGTTGCGAGTTCGTAAATTTGAACATATTACGCCCATTCTTCATAACCTTCATTGGCTTCCTGTCGCCTACAGAATTCAGTACAAAACTGCTCTCATTACACATCAATGCTTACATGGAGCTTCACCAGATTATCTGAAGGATATTCTTATTCCACACTCATCCACCCGGTCGCTGCGGTCACAGAACAGTAATCTCCTTCACATTCCGAGAACCAAATTAAGGACCATGGGAGACCGGGCTTTCAGTGTGGCTGCCCCCCGCCTGTGGAACTCTCTTCCTGACTGTCTGAGGGTCCCACAGTCTGTGGTTGACTTTAAGAGCGGCTTGAAGACCTTTCTTTTCAACCGAGCATACTCTGCCTCCTCATGATTCTACTTTTGATCTTAGTTGATACTGTTATTGATTTTACTTGTTTTATTACTTGTTTATTGACATTTAATTTCTGTTGCACCTTGTAGCACTTTGAGATTTTCATTAATGAAAAGTGCGTTATAAATTGAATTCATTATTATTATTATTATTATATCTACACTACTGCTGATACATATACAGTATTCTCTGACTAGCCTTATTTAAGGATGCCCAATGTGCCTTATGTGCCTTACTGCATATGCCACTTTGCCTCTATACCAACATCAACTACCTCATACATATACTGTGTACATTAACTCATATGCTGCTTTGCCACTCTTTGCAAATGTCAATGCTAGAACCTTCAGTTTATTTTATAGATATACTTTTTATACTACTATGCAAAAACTCAGGACAGTATTACACTTTTATTATTTCATTTTATGCTTATGTTCATTAAATGTTTAGTGTTTTAGTGTTGGTGTAAATTTTCATACTTTTATACTACTATGCAAAAACTCAGGACAGTGTTACACTTTTACTATTTTATGCTTATGTTTATTAAATGTTTTAGTGTTTTAGTGTTTAAATGGTTACTGTTGCACCGAGGGACTGAGAGAAACGCAATTTCAATCCTGTGTATGTCCTGTACATATTGCAGTTCTGACAATAAAGTTGACTTTGACTTTTTAGCTCGGCCGATTTGGAATATTGGGCTTATCAGGATATAGTTTATGCCACACTGGATCCTAACCAATGTGCAGCATCTGCTCACCCAATCACAATTAAGCACATCCTCATGTATACCCTGTATCTGGGAGCATTGAGGGAGGGCAGGTGGTGGGCTGGAGGAGGGGCCTGCAGGCCTCTGATGCAGCCTCCAGGCATGCCCTGCTGCTATGCAGCATGCATCAACATTGATATTGTGTTTTTTGTTGTTGTTTGTTTTGTTTTGTGCTTGCAACATTGTCAGAGAGAGGAACACTCTCTGGCTGCCACCCTTCAATAAGGTAAAAACTGAACTGTTACTTGAACTATGTACAGAGAACAGTTAGAACAACATTCAAAAACCACAGTAAACAATCTCTGATACTGATGGTGAACATCTTCCACTTCCTGTCTACCATTAAGCAGGTGTGGGGATAACCAAACACTTCAGGAGGTATTATCTGACTACTTATCCAGGACTCCCATTACTGAATGAGTCATAGAAAAAGTAGAAACCTCTCGTAGATAGAAACGGATGAAAGAACAGGACGAGCTCCACGCCGCCGCTGAACAGATGTCACTGACCGACATCCCACCATGCAGAGCTGTGGAGGAAGCCATCGCTCGCGTGAAATGTGCCCACAGAGTCGTAGGAGGTTCTTCTTCAGCAGCTTTGTAGGCCTCTGTTATGGCTTCGCACAGCCAGTGAGAGAGGCACTGCGAGGACAGAGTACATCCAGCTGAATTGTCCCTATAATGGACAAACAAATTTTGAGAGTGACGCACACCCACTGTGCGTGCCACATAACATCTGAGTGCTCTGACCGGACACAATAAATGTGACCTAGCTTCCTCCTCTGATGCATGAGGAGGGAGATGGAACCAACTCAATGTTATTGTCCGTGATTGAAAACTGCTGTTGTTGCACTTTGGTATGAAAGCCGGGTTAGGCCGCAAAGTTGCAGAGCTAATAATAATAATAATAATAATAATAATAATAATAATAATGAATTTAATTTATAACGCACTTTTCATTAATGAAAATCTCAAAGTGTTACAAAGTGCAACAGAATTAAATGTCAATAAAACAAGTAATAAAACAAATAAAATCAATAACAGTATCAACTAAGATCAAAGGTAGAATCATAAATCTCAAAGTGTTACAAAGTGCAACAGAATTAAATGTCAATAAAACAAGTAATAAAACAAATAAAATCAATAACAGTATCAACTAAGATCAAAGGTAGAATCATGAGGAGGCAGAGTATGCTCGGTTGAAAAGAAAGGTCTTCAAGCCGCTCTTAAAGTCAACCAGTGACTGTGGGGCTCTCAGGCAGTCAGGAAGAGAGTTCCACAGGCGGGGGGCAGCCACACTGAAAGCCCGGTCTCCCATGGTCCTTAATTTGGTTCTCGGAATGTGAAGGAGATTACTGTTCTGTGACCGCAGAGACCGGGTGGATGAGTATGGAATAAGAATGTCCTTTAGATAATCTGGTGAAGTTCCGTGTAAGCATTGGTGTGTAATGAGAGCAGTTTTGTACTGAATTCTGTAGGTGACAGGAAGCCAATGAAGGTTATGGAGAATGGGTGTAATATGTTCAAATTTACGAACTCTCAACAAAATCCTTGCTGCACTGTTTTGAATATATTGAAGCTTCTGAAGGTATTTGCCAGGGATTCCAATAAACAGGGAGTTGCAGTAGTCGAGCCTGGAGGAGACAAAAGCATGGACGAGCTTCTCAGCATCGGAAAAAGTCAGAGATGGGCGAAGTCTGGAGATGTTTCGAAGATGGAAGAAGCAAGTTTTAAACAGAAGCTTAATGTGATTTTCAAATGTAAGATGAGAGTCCATTTTTATTCCAAGATTTGTAACAGAGGTGGAGAGGGGGATGTCTTGTCCAGAAAAGGAAATTGTTGTTATAGTTGATGTTTGTACCTGGTGAGGGGTGCCAATCAGTATGGCCTCAGTCTTGGAGCAGTTTAATTGAAGAAAGTTCTGATTCATCCATGCCCTTATTTCCTCCAGGCAGGCAGAGAGGGCAGTGAGTGAAGATGGAGATGACAAGGTGGAAGATGAGGATGCTCCAGTCCTGATGTAAAGCTGTGTATCGTCGGCA
Source organism: Garcialebias charrua (assembly GCA_038048925.1). NCBI lineage: Eukaryota > Metazoa > Chordata > Actinopteri > Cyprinodontiformes > Rivulidae > Garcialebias > Garcialebias charrua. The sequence goes on along the minus strand of JBBPBX010000930.1, from coordinate 18,477 downwards.
TAACAGTGAAAAGAAATGTTGAGCTGCCATCAGGTTTAATTTGTAAACAAGAGGAAGCCACAGAAAGTGCACACAAGTCACTCACCCTTTTCGCAGATGTGAGTGCTAATAACAGAGCGGTTTTAATGGACAAAAACTTCATTGTCACCTCCTCTAAAGGTTCAAAAGGAGCTTTAGTTAAAGCGCCTAGAACTAAGGTCAAGTCCCACTGGGGGGTGAGGTCACGCTTCATGGGTCTACGGCGTCTTAACGCCCTTCAGGAAACGTTTCATCAGAGGATGATTGAATAACGTCCTGTCACCAAACCCCTCGTGACACGATGAAATAGCTGCAGCGTATACTTTAATGGTGCTGAAAGCTAATTCTCTCTCTAACAGTACAGGTAGTCCCCGACTTACGAGCGAGTTCCATCCCTAGGGGGCGCTCGTAAGTCAAAAATTCGTAAGTAGGATCACATAGT
>JBBPBX010000930.1:0-12530 GCA_038048925.1 Garcialebias charrua | reverse complement strand
GTATATATATACATATATATACATATACAGCTAACCCCCGACCTACGAACGAGTTCCGGACCTAAGGACCGTTCGCAGCTCGATTCTGCCGTAGCTCGGGGGTGAAAATAACGTCTTGTTCGTAGGTCCTGATTTCGTTCGTACGTCGCGGAAATAACGCTAACGGAGCGCCGCACACACATTTATCGGCATGAGACTGAACAAGCGGACATACTGGGCCATAAACATGCACAGAACTTTATTTACAAACACTTATCTAACACATTACACCACACATTCATCCATAAACACACACAGTAACTGTACAGCATGTACAGTAGTGTGCAGTAATGTTAAACATTGCTATTCAGCACAGCACATTCAATACTGTAAAATTATTACAGAATAAAATAATTAATTAATACAGAATAAATAAAAATATAATTTCTTACTTTGAGATGGTCAAAGCCGACATCTTAGGTTGTCGGCGAGCGAACCATGGCTGCTGCTGCCGCCCGTGTTGCTTCTGTCTTTAGCCAGGCCAGGCCATGCGTTGATGTTGTCAGGCCGAGCAGCGCGGCGAACCACGGCAGCTGCTCGAGGCCTGTGTTAGCTTCTGCTAGCTGCATGTTAGCCAGGCCATGAGCTGCAGCTGGTGTGGGGCGCCGGTACTGCTGTCTTTGTGCCTGCCGGTCCCTCCATCTGTCTGAGCGCCGTGCGGGCGGATGTGATGCCATGAAACTGCGTACTGTTTCTGCCACCTCGTCTTTTTTCTTTGACTTCTCGATCAGCTCCTGCAGGCTCGTCCCGAACAGGTTTTCTGATGACACAGGGCCTTCAAGCAGGTCCCGTTGCAGACGGTCCGGCAGAGATGGTATGTGTCCGAGCCACGTCGTGCGGTGGATCATCTGCATCCACCCGGCTGTACGCAACCAGCAGACCGCCGAGGAAGCACAGAGGTTGAAGATGACATCTGCTGCTTTACCCATCGAGCTCCTTATCTTCCTCCGATGGGTTCGGCTTCTCTGACAGCTTGGATACGTGGTACGCTAAGTGTGCCACGTTGTTGCTTGCTGCCCCAGCCTGCATCGCGCACTGTTGATCCCGGTTTGCTAGCTGCAGGACGGTCTGGTCGTGCCTGCCGCTCGGGATCGGCCTCTGGTCCATTCTGGCAGCTTTGGCTCCAAATACCTCTGTGAGGGTCTGCTCCAGCAGGCGGACTGACGGAAAACTCCGGTCAGTGAGCCCTTCCACCCTCGTGAGGGTAGCAAAGGTCGAGGCAGGTCCTTTGAGCTTGGCAGGCGCCGTTGCGGCCTCGTCCCAGAGTGACGTCACCATCGGGAAACGTGGCCAGACTGGATCCGGTCGCCTGCTCGATGCAGAACCGTACCTTCCCACCAGGTCATTCGGCCTAGGCGGAGAAGGGGTCGGCACAGTTAACCCTTTTGTCTTCGCTGCGTCCTGGATGATAAAGGGCAGCTCCTGCATCAGGGCGCCCAGCGCTGGGAGAGGGGTAACCGCCGGCCTCCGCAGAGGAGAGGTCGCAGAGCATTCACTCTGACAATCCTCGTCCTGACCCTCGCTCTCCAGGAGAGATGGAGCAGCGCTTCGGATGCTGCTTGCATCATCACGGTCCGGTGAGCCATTTGGCCCCCTTTCCACCTCCAAATTCACTGTCATGTCCAGTGGCATGTTGTCTCGCAGCGCCCACTCGTCCTCCCCGATGGGCCGTAACAGCTCTAACAGGGAGACATCCAATAGGCGAGCTAAGGGCGGAGCCAATACGAAATAGAACTAAAGTTAATCAAAATAGCTAACAGCTAATCAAAGTTCTAATAACTACACGTTGTTAAACTAAAGCTAGTCAAAGTAGCTAGCAGCTACTCAAAATTAAACTAAAGCTAATCAAAGTAGCTAACAGCTACACAGTGTTAAACTAAAGCTAATCAAAGTAGCTAACAACTACACAGTGTTAAACTAAAGCTAATCATAGTAGCTAATAGCTACTCAAACTTTAACTAAAGCTAATCAAAGTAACATCTACTCAGAATTCAGCTAAAGTTAATCAAAGTAACAAACAACTACACTACACAGTGTTAAACTAAAGCTAATCAAAGTAGCTAACAGCTACTCAAAATTAAACTAAAGCTAATCAAAGTAGCTAACAGCTCATCAAAGTAGCTAACAACTACATAGTGTTAAACTCAAGCTAATCACAGTAGCTAACAACTACTCAGTGTTAAACTAAAGCTAATCTAAGTAGCTAACAGCTACATGTTGTTAAACTAAAGCTAATCAAAGTAGCTAACAGCTACTCAAAATTAAACTAAAGCTAATCAAAGTAGCTAACAGCTACTCAAAATTAAACTAAAGCTAATCAAAGTAGCTAACAGCTACTCAAAATTAAACTAAAGCTAATCAAAGTAGCTAACAGGTCATCAAAGTAGCTAACAACTACACAGTGTTAAACTACAGCTAATCTAAGTACCGGTAGCTAACAGCTACACAGTGTTAAACTACCAACTCAGAGTAGCTAAAGTTGACAGAGTCAAGCTAAGAGACTCAAAAGTAGCATGAGCCCTTTTTTTCCCAGCCTCCAGACTGTTAATTGAACTGTCATCTACATTTTGTCAGACGTTGATTGCGACAGAAGAAATTTAATTGTTTTTACATAATAAACAAGTTTTTTGGAGTTTTAAAGTCACATTTGCTGATTTTTTGTGATCACAGTGCGTTACTGACAGGATCACAAAAAAGGATGATACTGAGTTTTAACGAGTGGACGTTTTGCATGATTTCATTGTAAGTGTTGTTTTTTTCACTCTGCGTGACTTTTATTGGTCTCGATGCAACATTGGCCATTTATCACAGCCGTCTTCTGTTGGACATGTTTGATTAGAGACCCCCACCTCCTGCCGGCTGAATTATTTATTTAACTCGCAGATGAATGTCTAAAAGTTAAATATTGGCATTGCTTTTTGTCTGAATCAGAATAAGCGTTCAATACAAAAACTAAATTGTAAATTGAAAGTTGAGACAACACACACACATAGGTTTGTGTGTGTTATCTCAGCCTGTTATAAATTGACTCTCACATAGCCTGCTATTTGAATTGAGAAAGCCCTTTGGATGAAGGGCGAAACGTTTTCTGTTACAAATAAAGTCCAGTTGTTTTGTATTGAACGCTTGTTCTGATTTTATCATGTCCTGGATGACTGAGAATCTTCACCAGCTTTTTGTCTGAATGTAAAGAAGACGGGAGCAACGCGAGCGCCAATCGAAGGCTGTTAAATGATGTACGTCTGATTCAGCTGCGCTCTTCACAAAGTTCACACCTCTCTCTCCGGGGACTCCCTTCACTCCCGTTTCTCTCTCGTCAGGGCCCTCCCTGCTTACCAAGCGAATTACAGCTGCAGAGCGGGGGTCATGCGAGGTTGTGAAGGACTGAGAGAGGAAGAGAGTCGAACCTCGTGTCTCATTTTGTTGTTGCAAACAGAAAACTTCCCTGTAACCTTTGGGCAGCGCAACATTCATTCCTCTGGTCTTAGTTTGTAATCTGAGTAAATTCGACTGAACCGAGAAGAGACGGAGGAGGAGAAAGGAGTGGGGGTGGCGGGGATTCAAAGGTCACATCAATGAGCATTAGTCCTTGAGCAGAAAGCAATAAACTTCATTAACCAGGTGCGGCCACGTTATCTGGGAGGGACCACAGAGAACAGCTCGACACAGAGGCGTGTGTTTTATTCGAACACTTTGCCCCTTCGCGTGAGGTGGCCGGCGAGCCGTTTGACGAGTGTGTGTGTGTTACTGTTGAGGTGGTGTCCCTTCGCCACATCTGCAATGCAGCAGAAAACACAAAAAAAGAGAGGGAGCAAGCCAGAGGCTCCGACAAAAGAGTGAAGCCTTCCTCGGACACATTTTGTTTTATTTTTTTTCTATCTCCAGCTGCCTCGTTATCCAGCGTGGCGTCACGTCCCGTGTAGCAACAGAACTTCACGTGCAAAGCATTTTCTTTGTTTGGTTTCACTGTGAAGGCATTGTGGACGCATCTGCATTGCATCCCCACACGCACCCGCCCCTGCTTCACACCAGCACAGAGGTGGCTGAACGTGGTGACCTTTACTCAAGGAGGGACTCGACCTCGTAGCTGCTAGCGCTCCACATGTTTGACTTTCAGTTGTTTTTGTTTGTTGTGAGCGTACATTTAGTCTCATGCGGACGGTCATGGTTCTGATGTCAGGGACTGGTGCGCACAATCGGATGAAGACTACGTCGCAGACTCATCGAACAGATTAAAGTTTAAGGTCTAAAGCATGCTACACCAAAGCAAAGCAACAATAGCTAGTTCCAGTGGCTATATCAGATAACATTTGTTTCAAATCAGCAGTGCAGAAAAGTCCCCACATCTGGGGAGCTAAGTGTGGTAGATGTAGGCCTGTCGCGATAAACGATAAATCAATTAATCGCATGATGAATTAAAATTATCGACCTTGTTTTCATTTATCTGCTTTATCGTTTCTTCGTGTCTCTTTCTTCTGAAGACACTGGGTGACAAAAGGCTCAGCTCTGGTGTTCTTCACTGACCCCACCCCTTTCTGTTTCCTCTTTAAAATCTGTTTTACCATCCAAAATTGCATTTTTGGATCGTTAAAAGCAGCTAAGCTATGAGCTAAGCTAACAGGCCGACCTCGGGGGGGGGGGACCTCAGTCTTGTAGAAGAGCCAAAATTCACGGTTGAAATCTGTACCTTCATGAAAAAAGTTGTTTTTGTCTGCAAAAAGAAGCTGAGAACTTGTTTACTGATTTTTTCATTATTATTAAAAGCTTTGTGTGAAAAATGCTAAAGCGCTCAAACCACACCGAGCGTCCGCCATGTTGAGAACCGAAAAACTGGAAAGAGACAGCCCATGTCACGTCAAGGGGCCTCCCTCCCATTTTTCTTAGAGACACACTGCTCGCTCCCTCACTATCCATCCTTGGGTTCAAACTGTCTTATACTGCCATCCAGTGGTCAAAAAAAGGTACTACACAAAAATTAACCAACAGTTCTTCTTAAATTTGACAATAATTACAAACAATATCGTTTATTGCAATCATTTCTGAGACAATTAATCGCCCAGCAAAATGTGTTATCGTGACAGGCCTAGGTGGATGTACAGAAAGCCAAGAGTTGTAATTCCCAGGCTTTAAAAGGCCATTAGTCTGAAAAGCCAACAGGGTCATTAAGTTGTGTGTGAAAATCCAAAATGTCCAGAAAATATACAATATATAATTTAACTTACTGATAACTCGTCAACACCATCACAATTCCAATAACAACACATTCAGTGTAAGACAACACTCCGGTACACAGTTACATGCCAGGGAGACAGAAAAGTGGGTGAAGAATTTATCTGACAGACAGCTCACCCAGCCAGAGACAGAGATTCTTGCCAGGGGACTAAACTTTGCTTTGAATGTCCAGAGGACCAGACTTAGCTTTTTTAGGTCCAGAAAATATGTTCAGAAAAACAAAAATGTCCTTAATTAGTGTATGGAACTCCAAAAGTGTGGTTAAATTGTTTATGGAATTTCAAAAAAAAAAACATAATTTGTGTTTTTTGCAGTTTAGTAAACATCAATATTTACTCCTCCAGGGGTTATATGAAAACAAACAGCACACCATATCACCTCGCTGAGAAGCTTAATGTGTGTGATCAACGTTTTATTTATTTATTTACATTGAGAGCTTTTATTCTACTCTGTACTGTCATTTACTTTGCATCAAAGCCAGACCAAATGACTTGAAACAAACACTCGTACGGTTTACAGTTCAAACTGAACAATAAGACAGTACAAAAGTACTTTATTTGTTTTTCATTATAAAGTTACCAGTTGGCCTAGCCTTGTCTGTCCATGGCCTCGCCACACAGCAAGGGTGGCTCGTTTTCCTCTCTTGGTTTTTGAAAGGGTTTATTTAACTAAAAACCATTTGGGATTTGTTTCTTTTTCCTATTGTACCCAATCCCACATCCAACACCAAACCATGACTCACATGTACCGTGACACCCTCAGAATGGAAAATTTTGAGTTACTATGGGTTGAAATGAGGTGATATGAGTTTTTTTAAGTGGTTGTCCATGTTTATCCATGTATGGTTTGTTGTGTTTAATTTGCTGTTGAAGGACACGTCTGGCTCTTTCATATCGTGGGACAAAAAGCTGAAACAATGACGACATGGAAGGTATCAAACTAGGGATGCACGATATTATCGGCATGGTATCGGTACTGGTCGATATTAGCGATAAAGTTAAGTATTGGACATCAGCTGTTCCATCAAAATAACTCACCAGTATAAAAGGCGCTGTTTATGTTTTTATTTATATATATATTAAAGGTGCTGTTTTTGAATGGCATCCCAGTGACAAGGATGTCTGCAGCGCCATAACGTTATGACGTCACGCACGCCGTTGACTTTAGATTTGTGGAAATTTACAAATTTGCACTGTTCGAGTGTTGTCATTTTGTTAGAGAGAGTAAATGTCATGAATAAATTTGACATTAAACATAATACACGTTGAAGTGTTGCATCATTTTCAGTCCTCTTTTTGGCGTCTACATTAGGTAGCAGGCCAAATGGACAAAGACCATGCAGAAAAATGTATTTTAATTCCACAGCAGAGAAAGCCATGAAGTCTCTGTAAGTACTGTACGTCTAGGGGAAAAAATATCGGTTATCGGACAAATTGTTTTTACCATATCGGCATATCAGATATCGACCAAAAATCCAATATCGTGCGTCCCTATCTCAAATGTCTTCGTTCTGATTTCCCATCATCTGCTGGTCAATTAGAGACAACCTGACAGACTCATTTGTGTCTCTTTCAAATGCACACACACCTTCTGAATGTGTTCTTACCTGTTGTCAAGTTTTTTAAAACTTTTTTTTTTTTCTCTGTGAACTGAGGTTGCAACTTTTCCCGAGTCTTCCAGAATTTTTTTTTTTTAATTGCGATATTCTTATTTATTTTGTTCTTGTCTTCCAAATGCAAAAAGAGTGCTTCAGTCTTCCACTTATCAAAGCCACAATAAGACTTTTTATATTCTCCTGGGGCAAAAAATAAAGTATCTATGTATCCCTCTATATTAGTATATCCATGCAAGCGTAGCAGGGGGACAGTGAACCTTGTTTCCACACAGCGACTCTGTCATCCAAACCGAAGGATCACTCTGGAAAATAATTACCTAAAAAGGAATCGTACCTGGAACTTACCAAACGGAACGGTGTAGAGGACCTCGGACGGGACAGACTACAAGCCTGCATGCGCCAATCATTCACCGGACACCTTCGGAATAACAGTGGCTACCCAGTATTTACTCTTTGACCCCCGAACCCTCTCCCCTATACCAACATTTCTCACTGTCCCCGAACTCCCTGCATTTGCAGTATGATCTGTATTTATTTATAACAACTTACACAAAGTCAAAAAAATGTATTATTGGATATAATTGAATAAAACAAACTAATATATTTGTATGATTGTAACACCGGTCTCTGGAGAGNCCCCTCAGGGGGCTGGAAAGCGCTAAATAAGCTGCATTTATTCCTGTTATGTAGTACCAACAATTTAACAAGTGAAACCAAATATAGCAGAAATGCTCATAAAACTCAGTACTGGTGACTTGTGGATCCAGTGCACAGCACCATATTTCTATGTAGAAGCACTTTTCCGGTAGCAACATCTTCCTCCAACAGGAGCATGTTAGAAAATGTGTTAAAAGAATCTTGCAAGGAGACGTTGCCTTTACATCCAAGTGCACGTTGTCCTCCAAATACTGTGACTTGATGTTTTCTCTTACCTAGATGTACGAAGTTTAAAGGTGCAATATGTAATTTCTGGAACTTGGGAAAATTTTGAACAGAGACAAGTTTCTGGTCCCTCCCACTCAGAGCCATATATGGCTCTGCTCCCTCTTGTTCTTGGTGAAATTCAGCTCTGCTTCCGAATGCTCCGCCTCCACTGCATGTCCTGTCAGCCGCTGCGAAGTTCTGTGATTATATGTTAATAAAACATTCTAAAAAATAAAATGGGGAGCGCTGGTCCAGAACACCAGAACACCATGAAATCTGCAGCCACGTTGGACATGAGTTTAATTCGCTCGTGACAAATTAATTCATTTCCTCAATGTTTCTGTCATGACTCAGCGGAGGAGGAAGCGATCACTTGACTTTTGGCAAAAAAACAAAAGAAAAGTCCAGATCAGGGATGAAGAAGGGGAATTTAATACATTTGTGTCACATACAAAACAGTTTTGCATCGCTTTGCAATTATTTCAACGAGAACCTGCGCGGCCGCTGCGGGCTGGGACAGGCGGGGGCGTGGGTTAGGAGCGTGAGAAGTGAGAAGCTCTGTTTTTATTGGCTGGTTAAAAACTCTGTTTTTATTGGCTGGTTAACGGCGGGTCACTGTGGCTTTTTAGAAATGCTTATTTACCACCTGGAGAAGCAAGGGGACTATAGTTTTTTTCAGAGATTACTTTGTCTAACATCAGTCTGTCAGGAGATAGTGACAGAGTGAAGAAATATGTTAAAGGGGACCACAGATGCAAAATTCACTTTATGTTTTTTTTACTCAACTTTGGGTATGTATTTCTTAAAAAACAGTCCTAGGATCAAAAACATGCACCCAGTGGTATACTGTATTTACTCTTAAGTATATTTATTTTTCAGTGATATAAATGTCTCGTTTTCAAATCCTGCGGCTTGTGACGTCACAAGCCGCAGGACATCCAGCCCCTCACCTAGCAACCCCTGGTGATGCTCCACCCACTTCAGTATAAAAGACGTCACGTTTTTTTTTCCTGAGTTCATGTCAGCACAATGGCTACTAGAGTTCGATGTTTCGTTGTTGTTAAAATGCAGTACCGCTAATAACTAATTATCAACGAAAAAACTTATTTACGGGCTCTTAAATCAACCGGACGACTGCTCACGGACCATATCCGGTCCGCGCCGGATGTGGTCCGTGAAAAAAGCGGTCCCCGCTAGAGAGAGCGTGTATAGCAGTTAGCAGCCAGTGTGTTACTCTGCAGCCTTATTGCTTGTTTTCGAAGAGTCAAACGAAGAGTTTTTAACATGGAGGGTGAACTTATGGATGTTTCTCAGCGGCCTACGCGACGCGTCAGCGCCTCATTTGCCCTGCCCAAAATGGCGTCTGCCTCTGGGTCTGACTCAGGGTCCCCTTTGGAGGGCGGAGTTAATGTAAACAGATTTTTGAAGGGCGTGGCCTTATCATAAACAGCCTGTTCAGAACGGAAGTGAGAAAAGGCACAACTAGAAAGGGGATATTTTATTTCCTAAGAATTATTTTGTGTATTAAATTGAATGAACTTGGTTTGGATAGCCCACAGACATACCATAAAAATTTATAAAACCAATATTTGGTCCCCTTTAAAAATATATTTTTAGAAAACTTAGACTGCACTGCAGACTAGATTCTGACAAGAAGAAAACATTTCTATCAGAGGATTATAATAATATAGCAGTTGGCTTGCGAGGCTGCTGATACCCTGTTAACCCTGCTGCTGCCCTTGGGTCAAATGTCCTACAAAGCCGTTTCGACACGAAGACATTGTGGGTCATTTTGACCCAATGGCAGCAGGAGGGTCAAAGGAATAATTTGGATTTTTTTTTTTTTTCTAATTAGTCACAATTGATTGAATGCAATTCTATGGTTCACCAAATTTTAACTGCTTTAGATAGAATACACTGCATTTTACTATCTTGTGATTTCGTTAGGCATGATCTGCCGTAGTTACTGTAGATCTACATTGGCAGATGTGACGGACTGACAACTTTTCCAGAGTGCGCGCCACTTCTCATATGATCACACCAGGATGCTGGACAGGAGTAAGCAGGTAAAGAGAAATGGGTAGGTAAAGTAGTAAAACTGTCCTGTTGGAGGGTTTTCCTGAACATTTGATGAGAAAACTGGATTTTATTTTGTACAGTGAATGAAATAATACGTTGATTTCAAAGAACTGTTGGCACATTAGTGCAAATTTCAAAGAAAAGTTCATCCATTTATTATCTTTACCCGCTTCTTCCTTTCTGGGTCGCGTGGGTTACTGGACAGGTCTCCAGTCCATTGCAGGGACACACTAGAAGACAACCATTCACTCTCTCTCACCTAGGGACAATTTAGAGTTACCAATCAGCCTAACATGCATGTTTTTGGTCTGTGGGAGGAAACTGGAGAAAACCCACGCATGTACGGAGAGACATGCAAACCCCACCCAGAAAGGCCCCTGCCGGGATTTGACCCTGCGACCTCGCTGACAGGCGACGACTACCGCCTGACCCACCGTTTATCCACCAAAGAAACTTTCATACTTGTGAATCCAAAGGTGCAATGACGTTTCATCTTGGCTGCTAACAGTCCTCATAAGACAATTTGTTGTGCAAAGTATCGGTAGCTTCTGTTCTGGAACTGGACAAATTTCTCATGGATTCACATCAGTTGTATGGATCTGGAATTTGTGCACGCTCTGATCACAAGAGCCTCCGAGAGGCTTATCGGTTAGTGGTCTGAATCTGCGTGAATTGCCACCCCCAAGGTGAAACCCTTCGTTTGCCTCGGCTTCTGTAGACCCAATGAGTTTGGTTGAACCTGATGTCTGTTATATACCATACCATACCATTTTATTTATAAAGCACTTTAAACAGGAACAAGTCCACACCAAAGTGCTGGACAAACAAACACGCAACAGGCAACACAGACAATGAAGTACAACACGAAAAACATAAAAACATTGCAGATCATAAATCAAACGATCCAATACAAATCAGCTGGCATTGAAAGCGATGGAGTAGTAGTGAGTTTTTAACCGGGATTTGAAAACCGAGAGGGAGGGGGCCTGTTTGATGAGCAGCGGTAACTCGTTCCAGAGTCTTGGGCCTGCTACAGAGAACGCCCTGTCACCCCTGCGCTTAAGGCGAGTTTCTGGAACTATTAAGAGTACCTGATCCTCTGACCTCAAAGCACGTGGAGGGACATATGGGTGTATCAGATCCGAGAGATAGGCGGGGGCGAGACTGTTCAGCGATTTGTAGACATACATGAGAATTTTGAATTGGATTCGAAGATGAACCGGTAGCCAGTGAAGGGAGGCCAAGACTGGTGTAATGTGCTCTCTTTTGCGTGTGCTGGTTAAAAATCGGGCAGCTGCGTTCTGAACCAGTTGTAATCGTGCAATGGTGGCTTGACTGACGCCAAACAGAAGTGAATTGCAGTAATCAAGCCTAGATGTAATGAATGCGTGAATCACTGTCTCCAGGTTGTTTTTGGATAATATGGGCTTCAGCTTAGACAGACGCCTCAGCTGGAAAAAACAGGATTTGACGATCATGTTTACATGACTGTTGAGTTTCATGGAAGGATCCATTATCACTCCCAGATTTTTGACTTTTTGTTTTTCGGACAGGGGTAGAGCAGACAGGTCAATGCAGTGGTTTGAGGTTGTGTCATTGGGAAGGAACAATATGGCTTCAGACTTCTTATCATTGAAGCTTAAGAAATTTAAAGCCATCCAGTCCCTGATGTCAGCCAGGCAGTCGAGCAGAGGTTGAATAGAGCCTGTACCATTTTGTCTTAGGGGGAAGTAGATTTGACAGTCATCAGCGTAGAAGTGGAAAGGTATATTGTGTTTCCGGAAAATAGCACCGAGTGGCAGCAGGTATAAGGAGAACAAGAGAGGACCCAGGATGGACCCCTGCGGAACCCCCCATTTAAGAGCCGCCACTGCAGAAGTAAAATCATTGATGGACACACAAAAAGACCTGTCAGAGAGGTAGGATCTGAACCAGTTTAGGGCTGATCCTGAGATGCCCACCCACTGCTCCAACCTAGCAATGAGGATCTCATGGTCGATGGTGTCGAAAGCGGATGTGAGGTCCAATAGGACAAGCAGCACAGAGTCACCAGTATCTGTGGATAGAAAGATGTCGTTAAAAACCTTCAGTAGGGCAGTTTCAGTGCTGTGGAGAGATTTGAAGCCAGACTGGAAAAGCTCGGGGATAGCGTGATCCTCCAGGAAGCACTTTAGTTGGGACTCAACTATTTTCTCTAGAAGTTTAGAAACAAATGGGAGTCTGGAGACAGGCCTGAAATTGGATAATACTGACGGGTCGAGGTTTGGTTTTTTCAGGAGGGGTTGAACAGCAGCATGTTTTAATGATTTTGGCACCACACCCGAGGATAGACTGCTATTTACAATCGAGAGAATGGAGGGACCTAGAGTGTGAAAAACCTCCTTTAGAAGCCGAGGGGGGACCACATCGAAGGGGGAGCCAGATGGTTTCAGGCTGCACATGACCTGCTCTAGAGAGGACAGAGAGACTGGTTCAAAATGGTCAAACACAGCAACAGATTGAGGTGGGATGGATGGATCGTGAGATGGAGGAGAAATGAGAGCCCTGGTGGTTGCGATTTTATCTAAAAAGAAATGTTGGAAGTTCTCGCACAGCTCAGTCGAGGCTTCCATGGGTGATTGTTCAGTGAGGTGGAGAACAG
>JBBPBX010000929.1:81322-113988 GCA_038048925.1 Garcialebias charrua | reverse complement strand
AAGGTTTCAGGTTCAGGTTCTGGACTCTGACTGGGCCGTTGATTTGATTTGATTTGATGTTTATTCATTCATTTTAAAAGAACAATACAAAACAGTTTCATCAGATAGAAGAATACAAGTAGGATAAAATGAAAGGAGCAGAAAGAAGATGAAATCTTATTATATCTGCCCCTTATTTATTTCACAGTTTGTTCAACCAATGATAACCTTCAAACTACATCACAAAATGAATAAATCTACTAATTTATCTAACTGTAATACTGTACACAAACACACTAAGCTACATCATATATAGTTTTTGAGCAAGTCCTTTTCGACCTTTTTCTTAAATGTATACAACTCAAACAACTTACTGTATAACAGTTCATGCACCGCTAGTTGGCAGTGTAGTGCAAATATTGCATAACTTGCTGCTACCAATTGTTGAATTTAATTAGCGGATTAGAATTAGCTTCCCCTAATTTTCATAAGACATTAGTGCTTTTGAAATTGCGGACCTAAATAAATTAATTAGTGCTTTAGAAATTGCGGAACTAATTTTTGGATTAGCGTTGCCCACCACTGCTCGTCGCGTATGTTACGCGTCAGCGGTGACAACCCGGAAATGGCCACAGGAGCGTGCACGGTAGGACTTTAACAAGATTAACACTTAAAAACAATTATTTGTTTGCTGAAAATTATCCACAATATTCCTGAAGGTGGCACTGTATTTGCGATTATGGGACTTACTTCCGTTTGACCCCGGAAGTAGAATTTCTGCATTGGCTCCTCGTTGTTTACTTGTTTATCTGTGCGCGTCGTTGAAGTTCTGTTAAAGTTCTGTTTTCTGTTATTTTGAGCTAAAATTGTCACGAAGATGTCTTGTGGAGCTCTGGTACCTGTTGCGCTGTTCGTGGCTGTAAGAATAATCAGACGAAGCTGAATTTGTGGCTGCAACTAGTGTGTGTTGAACATGCTCCGAAAACAAAAACCTGCATCCTTCTTTGTGGCTGGGCTACGAGAAACCACCTGAAAAAAGACTCTGTATCCTCCAGAGGATCGAGAACACCAGGTATGATTTAAGAGACAGCTTTTAGTGTTATGATTTTATGTAGTCAGTGATTAAATGATACTAATATTTTCGTGCATAACTGGCAAATAAACACACGCACCTATATACTGTATGTATGCTGTCTGTGTATATTTATTTATACTGTATATATAATATAGGTGTGTGTTGTGTTTATTTATATATATATATATATAATATAGGTGTGTGTGCTTATTTATATATATATATATAGATGTGTGTTTATATATAATATAGGCGTGTGTGTTTTTATATATATATATATATATATATATATATATATTATATTATATATATATATATATAATATAGGTGTGTGTGTGTGCGTGGGTTTCTTTTATATATAATCTAGGTGTGTTTGTGTGTGTTTATTTATATATATATATAATCTAGGTGTGTGTGTGCGTTTATTTATATATATAATCTATGTGTGTGTGTGTTTAGTTATATATATATATATAATCTAGGTGTGTGTGTGTTTGTGTGTGTTCATAAATGAACCCTAATGTTTGTATACTGTACTTTTCTTTTCCTCCTTTCTGTTATATTTCTGCATAAGGTGAGTTCCAGGGATGGATGACGCTCCAGTTGGTCCAGGGATGGATGACGCTCCAGTTGGTCCAGGGATGGATGACGCTCCAGTTGGTCCAGGGATGGATGACGCTCCAGTTGGTCCAGGGATGGATGACACTCCAGTTGGCCCAGAAGTTTGTGTGCAGTTATGTACCACAGCAACAAATGAGTGAAAATATAATTTCTATAAATAAATCTGCGTTTGAAGTGCATTTGGTGTTGCTGTGTTTCACCTTCTTTATTTCAATAAGATACGTTGTTTAATGTCTAATGAGAAGTTCTACTGCAAATAAAAAAACTAGATGTGATTGTTTTTTTGGCAACTTACCAGTTTAGTTTTTTATTGACAAGTACAAAACTTAGAAACATGCACGTTGCTGTGGTTCCTCCTCCAGGAGGAGATTGATAAGAATAAAAGCTATAATTATAAATTTTAGGCTGATTGGTAACTCTAAATTGACCCTGGGTGTGAGTGAGACAGGTCCCTCTTGTAAATGAGTCCCCGTGGCTCAACGAGGCAAGCCTGTATAAATAAAGGTTGAATGAATGAATGAATAAACTAAAAACATTTGAAACTGAATACAATATGAGAACTGTGGGTGATTTGATGTCTTTTAATGAAAATGATTGGCTGCAGAATAAATACAAGAATAAATACCAGGTCAAATACACTCAACAAGAAATGATGGGCAGTTTCTGATTTTAAACAAACTGGAACAGATTCCTCATCATGTGGGACCACTGGACGACCACTGGACGACCACTGGACGACCACTGGACGACCACTGGACGACCACTGGACGACTGGCGCAAGCAGCAAACCCCTCCGGAATCCAAGACGATGGAACTTGGCCCTTCACTCGTCTGTACCTTAAAAAAAGAATAAAACTGTCATGTTTGCATCACAAAGTCTAAAATAAGACCAAGTTTGCTACTCAAAGTAGAAAGAATAAATACAGTTGCTCCTACATTTTTTACTCATTCACAAAGATATACTGTAATGTTCAATTTTATATTGATTTCAGTAATTTTATCTTAGATTTACTTTAATATTTTTGAATTATTGTGCCAGGTGCTTGTGTCATTACTTGTTCTTCTGCTCCTGCGTCTCAGAGTAAGTGTGTCTGTCAACTTCAGCGTGGGAGACCAGTCTGTGACTTGTGTGCAGGCCTTCCTGAAAAAATAAATATTTCAATAGAACAAATGTAGTAATAACCAAAAGATGAACTTGTGTTATGGAATATTTTCTGTACAAACAGCATCCCACTGCTTTATTCACATGAGAGTAACAGGGACCTACAATCAAAACAGTACTACAGTACAGTGTATGTGCAGTATGTATGTATATACTGTATATATAGTGTGCATACAGTATACACATACACACAGCATATGTATGTACTGCAAATGTATTACACACACATGTAGTTATATTATTTATCCACAGATTTGTTTAGTAAATACTTTAACAGATGCTAACGCTACATGCTAAGCTAACCACAGCTAGTAGACAATGCTAAATCATGAAGAAAAAACAACAGCTCCAACACAGAGAAAATTATACTCTCACATTGTTCTGAAATTGTTTCACAAAATGATTTATGTAGAATATTTTGTTTACCGGAGAAAACGTGATCTGAACACGACGTCTTCGAGAGCAGATCAGGCAGAGGAGGGGCAGCTGTCAGCTCCTCCGATGGAGATAAATCCTTCACGTTTACTTATTTTTGGGATGAAGTGAAAACTGCGCTTTGAACAAACGTCTACCCGACAGCAACACCCACTGACCCAACACGAAGTAACCATTGTAATTAATTAGAAATAAACAAAAAACAAAAAAAACAAACGTGATAAATACAGCCAGTAGACTGGGCTTTAACTGCTGCTCTCACTTCCGGCGGAAGTCGTTCCCATAATTCGCGCAAGGCATCATGGGGCGTAGGAATATTGTGGATAGCAAAGATGTGTCTGAGCTGAACTTTTCCTTAATAAATGCACGTAATGGTCAAATCTGCTGAATTTAAAAAAATTGTTTCGCTATGTCGGTGCTGCGATGCGTGCACGCGCAGCGAGCGGATACGCTTCATTTCTTTAAAATTTAACAAGATATACACCTTGTAAAAATATACAGGTGGTCCCCGACTTACGAATGAGTTTCGTTCCTACGAGTCGCTCGTAAGACGAAAATTCGTATGTCGGAACACGAAACACGTGTCGCTCGTAAGTCCGGATTTTCGGTCGTAAGTCGGAAAATTTATGCTAGCGCTACTACGAACACTCGTTTTTCAACACAAACGTTCATACTGGTTCATAAACATGCTCAGAAACTTGTTTCCAAACGGTTAGCTAACACACTTTCATCTAAAAACACATACCAGTGCTGTATTTTCTGTATGTTCTGTACAACTTTACTGTTCGTTAGTCAGCTCGTAAGTCCGGAACCTCGTATGTCGATGCGCTCGTTAGTCGGGGACCACCTGCATATGTTTGCTGACATTATAGCAAAAGTGTTTCTGAGCTGAACTTTTCCTTTAAAAATGAACGTAATGTTCAAATCTGCTGGATTTAAATTCTTTCGCTTTGACGGTCTTCCAAAAGTGCGCGTGCGCTGTGAAAATAAATTATAAATAAATCGAATTTTAGCTCAAACATCTCCTAAAGCTAATAAATTGTAAATGTCCATCCAGTGAGTACTTTTTGTAAGTTTCATCAAAATCTGTCCGGTGGTTCTTGAGCTATTTTGCATTGCTAACAGTAAAACACTGAGCTAACAGTAGTTCAGACCTCCAGAGAGCAGGAGGCCGTGCTGCGACAGAGTGAGTCCGAGCAGAGGAGGCTGCTGTCGGACACATGAGCTGGGAACGGTCGGTGGACCCTAGCGGCCGAAAGTGGTACTGCTCCATTGTTTTCGTCAGAATTAATGGAAACGGTCATATCTGAGCCAAAAATTGGTCTAAAAATATGGGGAAAAAATCCATAAATATGTTGCTTCACCCTATAAGTCGCAGGGCATGCAAATTAGGCTAAAAGGTGCAACTTATAGGCCGGAAAATACAGTAGTGATCATTTGCAGAACGTTTTGTCGTCCTCAGACCTGCTGAGTCGGCTCCGAGATGCCAGGAAACCCGACGGGTCCACGGACCACGTGGGACACATCCTGACGGACTGGGTGAGCGTGTTTTTCTTCAGATCTCACGCTCGGGACGGGTCGGAGTTCTGACCCGGGGTTGGTCTCTGTGTTTGTGCAGCTGCCCTGCCTCTCCTCCTACACCCCGTACTGCAGCAACCAGGTGCAGGCCAAGGCCCTGCTGGACCAGAAGAAGCAGGACCGGCGCGTCCAGGACTTCTTGCAGCGCTGCCTCCAGTCCCCCTTCAGCAGGAAGTTGGACCTGTGGAACTTCCTGGACATCCCGCGCAGTCGGCTGGTCAAATACCCGCTGCTGCTCAGGGAAATCCTGAAGCACACGGCCAACGACCACCCGGACCGGCAGCACCTGGAGGAGGCGGTGAGGAAAACGAACGTCCCTCCTGTAGGATTGAGCTGGAATAATCTGGAATAATCCTGAGGATTAAAATCTGAAATCTCTTCATTTGAGGAGCCAAATATTTATTAAAGTTTGCCTTTCAATCTTATCAAGCCAGTTTTTAAAATGCTCTCATTTTGTCTTCAGCTCTGCCTCTTCTGAGATTTAGCTGCATTTATTTTTAAAGGGACATTTCCGATATTTCAATGAGGGGCTGACTGGAAAAACTCTGAACAGTTAATATCTTACCTGTTGCAGACAGCTCTTTAAACAACCTCAGTTTGAAGAAACCGGATTGACAAGCTAATGACTAGTCCAGGCAGGGCCATGACTACAGTAGCAGCTAGCTGAAGCACTTCCAGTGTGGCCAGTAAACTAACAGTAAAACCATTTTACATAAAATAAAATAAAAAAAACTCAGATAAAAACTCAAAATAGATCAATTTTAGCTTCAAGGTTAAATCAGCAAAACTGCAGAAAGAGGCTCAAATAAGCTAGATTGTAACTCAAAGCTAGAAATAGCAAAATATTGCTAAAAACAGCTAAACAGTAGCTAAATTGTAAAATAAACCTTAGCTAAAATTGAAAATTATCAAACTTGTAAATGAAAGCTAAAAATTTCAAAACAGTAGCACATACCGGTAGCTAAAGTGAGTACAGTAGCTAAAATTAGCAACTTGTAGCTTAAAATTTGTCTATAGCTAAAGGCTTAAAATGAGGTGAACTAAGTAAAAAGCTACAATTAGCTCAATTAATGCTAAAGGCTAATGTATTTTAAATCCTGGTTAAAAGCTACAATTACCAATAATTGTAGCTAAAAGCTAAAAATGGCAAATCTATGTCTAAAGGCTAAAATGACCTAAACTATAGTTTAAGATTACCTAAACTGCAGCTAAAGGCTAATTTTAACCTAACCATAGCTAAATTGTAACTTAGCAAACACTGCCTGAAGGCTAGGTAGCATAATGATAGCTAAAAGCTAAAAGAAGCATAAGAAACATAAACTAATAATAATAAATAATAATAATAAATTCAATTTATACCGCACTTTTCATTAATAAAAATCTCTAGAACAAGTGTGCTGAAGAATGTATTTAAAAGAATTAAAGGCGATGGGTTTCCATGGGGAAAGGTGAATGAAATTTAATGTTTTGAAAAGTATCAAACAAAAACCTGAACAGGTTTTGAGATGAAGATGAACCGTATGGGGTTTATCTGCTCCGCAGGTGCTGATGGTTCAGAGCGAGGTGGCGGACATCAACAGGCAGACCGGAGAGTCCGAGTGTCGGTACTACAAGGAGCGGCTGCTGTTCTCCGAGGAGGCCCAGAGGGACGGACTCATCGACCGCTCCAAGACCATCAGCTGCCACGGAGAGCTGAAGAACCACCGAGGACTCGTCAGTAGATCTTTACTGCTTCATCCCCCCTCCTCATCTTCACACTCACCTTCTGCTCACCCAACAGTCAATAAATAATATCTTTACATGAAATGGCATATACCGTATTTTTCGGTCTATAAGTCTCACCTTTTTGCTTAATTTGCATGCCCTGCGACTAATAGAGAGGTGAGACTTGTTTATGGATTTCCCCATATTTTTAGACCAATTTTTGGCTCTGATTTCCGTACAGATATGACCGCTTTTCATTTTGGCAAAAAATTGTGCAGTACCACTTTCGGCCGCTATGGTACACCGACCGTTCCCACCTCATGTGTACGACGGTACCCTCCTCTGGTCGAACTGACTGTCGCTGCCCGGCCTCCTGCTCTGGAGGTATGAACTACTGTTAGCTCAGTGTTTGTTAGCAAAATAGCTCATAAAAACACACGGCGGATTTTCTTTAAACTTACAGAAAGTAATTACTTGGTGTTCATTTACAAACTGTTAGCTGTTGGAGTTGTTTGAGCTAAAATTTGATGTTTTATAAATTATTTTTGCAGCGCGCGCGACCGTTTGGAAGGCGTTAAAGCGAAACAATTTAAATCCAGCAGATTTGACCATTATGTGAATTGATTAAGAAATGGTTAAGCTAAGACACATCTTTGCTATAATTTTCACTAGACCAATAATCGTTTTTACCGTGTTAATCTTGTTAAAAGTCCTTCCGTGCTCGCTTCTGTGGCCGCCATTTTCAGCAGGGCAAATGACGCGCTGACGCGTCTCGTAGCGGTGACGCATAATAGATGCGATTTAACTGAAGGTGCGAAATGTTTATGGATTTTTCCAATTTATTGCCAATAATTGGACAAAGCGACTTATAGAGAGGTGAGACTTATCAGGCGGAAATACGGTATTCTGTTTTTATTACTTCTCAGTTTTTTTCTCTCTCCAGGAACAAGACAAACTTACATCTTTTTGTATTTTGCTTTTTGTCTCCCAGAAACTCCACGTCTTTCTGTTCCAGGACGTCCTGGTCCTCACCAGGTCCGTGTCTCTGAACAACCAGCCCACCAGCTACCAGCTCTGCCGCCAGCCCATCCCCATCCGCCAGCTGGAGCTGGAGGACCTGACGGACGGCGAGATGAGAGTGGGCGGGTCCATCAGAGGGGCCTTCAGCAACACCGAGCGAAGTGAGTCCTGCGGACGGGTTTTGGGTCGGAACCGTTTGTCGTGCAGACGGTAACCTCCTGTGTCGTCTTCTCCTGCAGCTAAAAACTTCTTCCGGGTTTCGTTCCGTGCGGGAGGCCAGCTGCAGACCCACTGCTTCCAGGCCAGCGACGCCTTCAACAAGCAGCAGTGGATCAACTGCATCAGACAGGCCAAAGAGGCAGCAGAGCTGACGGGGGGGCAGCCCCCCCACAGAGGACCGGCCCCGGAGCCTGGTCCAGGACCAACTGGGATCCAAGCTTCTGGGCTTGAGAAGGAGAAATCGACGTGGGGGCAGGCGGAGGCGTGTCTGACGGTAGGGGAGGAGTTAACGCAAGGGGAGATGGAGGCGTGTCTGACGGTAGGGGAGGAGTTAACGCGGGGGGAAGTGGAGGCATGTCTGACGGTAGGGGAGGAGTCAACGACAGGACAGGTGGAGGCGTGTCTGATGGTAGGGGAGGAGTCAACGACAGGACAGGTGGAGGCGTGTCTGATGGTAGGGGAGGAGTCAACGACAGGACAGGTGGAGGCGTGTCTGATGGTAGGGGAGGAGTCAACGACGGGACAGGTGGAGGCGTGTCTGATGGTAGGGGAGGAGTCAACGACGGGACAGGTGGAGGCGGGTGCAGGTGTGAGCGCTGAGGAGTGTTCGGAGTTGGATGAATTACCGGACGGTGTGGAGACGGAGACGAGGCGGGAGCGACGCAAGACGGACGGAGGAGGAGAGACTCTCGTCTCAGGTGATGACGATGGTCCCGGTTCTGCCTTCAAACAAGGAGAGGAGGAGCTGATGAAGGTGGAGGAGGAGGAGGGCAGCAGGGAGGAAGAAATGGTCAACATGGACACTGAGGAGCGCAGCGAGCAGAACCACAGGTGCTGCTGATACCAGAACCAGAAACTGGACTTTTCATGTCAACCAACATGAAACAGCCTCGTCAGGCTGCAGGTTTGCAAAATATGGCAAGCAGTTTGTCTATTTATTTGATATCGAGCATCATTTTTGCCCACTAGTTCACTAGCACGCTGCACTAGTTGCACATCTGGTCTCACTAATTCAGCCAACGCACTACCATATTTTTCGGCCTATACGTTGCAGCTTTTTGCACAATTTTCATGCCCTGTGACTTGTACACGGAAGTGATGCATTCATGAATTTTATCTCAAATTTATAAACTAATTTTTTTGCTAAGATATGACCGTTTTCATTCATTCTGACTGAAAATATTGGACACTACCATTTTCAGCCACTAGATGGAAGTCGAGTAGTATGGCATGCCGTTGTGTCATCTAATAGGTAAAAGTGGCTATTAATGACGCAATCGGCTTGCCACAGTCTGCCACCTTCGTTCTGCTCACCTGGTGCAAACGTCAAATCGGCTTCATTTCGCTTCACCGCCCCGGCGACATGGAGCCGATTTGACCAAAGAAGAACATTTATTAGGCAAAAGTTGGACTGAGACACGACTTTACTATGAATTTGAGCAAACACATAATTGTTTTTAAGTGTTAATCTTGTTAAATTCTTGTTAAAGTCCTGTGCACGCTGCCGCCATTTGGCAGAAAATCGATTTTTGGCACAACACCGGCCCACATTTCTGGGTTGGAAGCGGTGACGCGTAACAAGCATGACGCATCAGCGCTGATGCGTAATAGATGCAATGTATTTATGGATTTTTCCACTTTATTAGACTTGTTTGGACTGATGCGACTTATAGGGCGGTGCAACATGTACGGTGGAAAATACGGTAGTTGGATCTGAAGACGTACCAGTGAAATATTTTGCTGCTCGAGTTCCCCTAACGTCCCGACTAGTTGGCTTTTTAACCAGTAAACCAGTGGGCCAGACCAGTCATTGTAAAAGTTAACTAGTGAGCATCAAATACCTTTACATGTTAACTAACTAGTCTACACAAATGAAGCTACTAGTTGACTAGTTACTGTCAAAACTGTCGACCTGTTCTCAGTCATTTTGGCTGTTTTTGTCGGTAAACAAACACGTGGTGTCGTCGGCATCTGGTCACAATTAAATTTTTATTTAAGGACACATTGATCATTGATAAAAGAAAAGTTCAGGTTTCTTCTGTGTTTTATTTTATTCTTTTCATGGCTTTGAAAGAGAAACTTTAATTTGTTTTGCATCTGTGTCTGTTCACTCTGGATTTTATATTGTTTTTTTAAATCGTCCCAGTTTGTTTCCGGCACTCCGAACAACAGGAGTCTTCGGCTTGTTGTTCTTTTGAATCTTAACAATGAAACCGGATGTTTCCTGTAAGTACTGTTTTGTACAAACTGTATATGAGTAAATGTTTATACTGTAAACATGGTAAATATCTATGTATATGCGCACTGTTCATTCTGGGTGTTCTATTAGTGAAACATATATTTGAATGAAGCCATTTTTCAGAGACGCTGAAGAAAGATGCTCCTGAAAATCTCGTTTAACTCCGTTGGGTCAAAATTAAAACGGCGATGTCTCTTAAACTTTGTTGATTTTGACTGAACCAAAGAAACAATAAATTATAAATAAATTATATTAAAAATTTAAACTTGTCTTTGGATAGATTTATACCAAGAATGAAACATTATTACGATGTTAAAAAATAAAAATAACCTGCATGAAGTTGTATTTTACTGCGTCCCGCCCAAAGATGAAAGTAAAGTGATGTTTTTGCTTATGTCTGTGTGTCTTTGTTAGCAAAATATCTCATGAACAAAAACAACCTAACGTAACTCAGGAAGTCGTGACTCGATGTGCAACTACAACTGAGTACCTTTTGGAGTCTGCGGTACTTGAGATATTTTACTGACGCAGCCAACAGCTTGCTCAAGTGATCTGCCCTCAGAGCAAGTGTTGGAGATGACTCTCAACAACTATCACTTCAAATGTGAACTCAGTATCAATTTTAAGATATTTTGCTAACAGACGAGCAAAGCCAGATCTCCCGTCATGATGGAACGCTCGTCGTTGGCACTTCAGGGGCTCCGTACTTCAACCATGAAGACTCAACATCCTGATGCTGCTCAGTAATCCAGGTAGAAGCAGGTCCTCTGGACGGACTCCTTCCTTCTGGATAAAAGACAAAACGTTTCAACAAGTTTTAAATTCATTTTATTCTGTGAACGTTTATGAAGCATTCACTTTCCATTTTACTTCCATATGCTTTTCAGCATCTTGTTCCACAATTTTTGTGCTGTTCAACAAACCATAAATCAAAAACGTTCGGCTCTTTCAGGACAATGCTGCTGTGACTTTTGGTATTGGTGCAACTTTAGCTTTTTGAAATGTTTTAGTTTTTCTGCAATTTTTTTTCTTCTCATGGAAAATGAACTCATTTTACATCCTTCAAATTTTCAGATCTGTTTACAACCTTTTACTGCTCCTTTCACATTTTGTTCAGGTTCATCTTCGTGCAGCTTCCTTCTGCGAATTTAACTTTTTTCAGCTGTTTTGTGCTCCTTTCAGCTGATTTCTGCTAACTATAACATGTTTGTGCTTTTTCTAGCTTATTTTTGCTCCTTTCAGCTTGTTATGCTCCTTTCAGCTTACAAGTTTCAGCTTTTTCTACTATTTCAGCTACTATTTAGATGTTTTATGCTTGTTTTAGCCTTTTCAGCTAATTTAAAACTTTTTGCACTGTTTTAACTTTTTAAAAGCCTAATTCAACAAAAACTGCTCTCTTGACTTCCTTCTGGTAATTAGATGTTGTTTGTTTATGTTTATTAAATTTGTTAATTTTTTTTACAAAAGAAACACAATACAGTACAAGACAATCCCATAGATGATCACGTACAAAATATAAAAAAAATGAAAGGTAGCAGAAAGAAGAATAAATCTTATTATATAAATCTTATTATATTATATATATTATATATAATTTAAGCTTCTTTCAGCCTTTTAAGCTACTTTTCAGCAGAAAAAAACAAATAAGAGTTTATCTTTTCAGCTGTCAGCTTTCCCTCCACATCCAGTTGTCACTGAGGAGCAGAAGTGCATGAGCTCTGCCCAGTGCGTGCTTTACTTACACTTTTTCTGCTCGTTTCTGCTTCTTTTAGCCTACGGTAATTGGGGAAAAACGTTCTTCATACTTTCAAAAGTCAACTTTATTGTCAGAACTGCAATATGGCACCGAATCCGCTGTAGTACAGGACATACACAGGATTGAAATTGCGTTTCTCTCAGTCCCTCGGTGCAACAGTAACCATTTAAACACTAAAACACTGAAACATTTAATAAACAAACATAAAATAGTAAAAGTGTAACACTGTCCTGAGTTTTTGCATAGTAGTATAAAAGTATGAAAATTTACACCAACACTAAAACACTAAACATTTAATGAACATAAGCATAAAATGAAATAATAAAAGTGTAATACTGTCCTGAGTTTTTGCATAGTCGTATAAAAAAAGTATATCTATAAAATAAAACTGAAGGTTTCTTCTCCTAATTTAAGCTTGTTCTACCTTTTCAACTAGCTTGTTAGCATTTTAAGCTAATTTCAGCTGTTTTTAGATTAATTCAATATTTTCATGGTAATTTTTGATACTTTCAGCCTAATTAACTTCCTTCTGCTAATTTCAGCTTGTTATAATAATAATAATCATTTTACTTAAAAGCGCCTTTCAGGACACCCAAGGACACTTAACAAACCAATACAGTGCAAACATTATCAGTGACAAATTGAAATATAAAATACATAAAGATTATAAAATGCAAAATAATAAAAATATATTTAGTAAAGTTAAGATTATAACAACTTTGTCTTTTAACAAAATGCATTTGGATATTTAAAGGTAATGTGTTATTCTGAGCCCTATACATAACTGATAAAATATTATAATCTACCAAATCATGGAACTTCAATAACTTCAGTTGATAAAATAATGTACTTGATGGATGACGGTAATGTTTTCTAGTGATAATTCTTACAGCTCTTTTCTGTAATACAAAAATAGGCTTTGTGATTGTTTTACACGCATTCCCCCAAACATCAATACAATAGATTAAGTGTGGAACAATGATTGTGTTATACAACAAATACAGAGCTTTATCATTCAATAGGTCTCTGACTTTGTACAGTACTGCAATCGATTTAGCTATTTTTATTCTTACAGAATTTATGTGTTGTTTCCATGTCAGTTTGTCATCAATGATAACACCCAAAAACTTCACCTCACTCACTCTACAAATCTCAACACCCTCAATTTTGAATGGAACATCAACAGTTTTCTTTTTATTACTGAATATCATGTAATTAGTTTTTTCTAGATTTAATGATAATTTATTGATTTTAAACCAAGTTTGTATTTTGACAAATTCTGTCTTTATCAATTCCAACATTTGTTCTATATCTTCACCTAAACAGAAAAATGTGGTATCATCAGCAAAAAGTACACATTTAAGGAGTCCTGACACATTTACCAAGTCATTCACATATAAAATAAATAGCTTTGGTCCAAGTACAGAGCCTTGGGGAACTCCACATGTGATATTACAGAGGTCAGATCTTACATCATTTATTTGTACAAATTGTTTCCTATCTTTCAAGTAGCTAGATACCCACTGTAATGCTGGTCCTCTAATACCATATTTGTTCAGTTTTTCAAGGAGAATGGTGTGATCAATAGTATCGAATGCTTTTTTTAAATCAACAAAAATACTGATACAATATTGTTTTTGATCGACAGCAGTACATGTAGTTATTTTTTCTATTAATTCCATGAGAGCCATTGATGTAGAGCAGTGGTCCCCAAACTACGGCCCACGGGCCGGATCCGGCCTGCCTCCACACTTGGTCCAGCCCCCAGAACAATACCAGAGAGCATTTAGATTTTTTTTTTTCATATTTGTATTTTTATTTGATAATAAAGTTGGACTTTTGCAATAAAATGTTCCTTAGTTATGAACTATTTTGAACTATTGTTCCACATTTAATTTATTGTGTCAGCGTTTTGGGAAAATGTGTGCTGGTTCCCATTTTTAAGAACAAGGGTGATGTACAGAGTTGTAGCAACTACAGGGGAATTAAGTTGATGAGCCACACGATGAAGATCTGGGAGAGAGTTGTGGAAGGAAGGCTTAGACAAGAGGTGACTATCTGTGAGCAGCAGTATGGTTTCATGCCAAGAAAGAGCACCACAGATGCATCTTTGCTTTGAGGATGTTGATAGAGAAGTACAGAGAGGGTCAGAAAGAACTCCATTGTGTGTTTGTGGATTTAGAAAAAGCATATGACAGGGTGCCAAGAGAGGAGGTGTGGTATTGCATGAGGAAATCTGGAGTGGCAGAAAAGTATGTTAGACTGGTACAGGACATGTATGAGGACAGTACAGCAGGACAGTGGTGAGATGTGCTGTAGGAGTGACAGATAGCTTCAAGGTGGAGGTGGGAGTGCATCAAGGATCGGCTCTGAGCCCCTTCTTGTTTGCTCTGGTGATGGACCGACTAACAGATGAGGTCAGGCAGGAATCCCCATGGACTATGATGTTTGCAGATGACATTGTGATATGAGAACAGGGAACAGGTGGAAGAGAACTTGGAGAGGTGGAGGTATTCACTTGAAAGAAGAGGAATGAAAGTCAGCTGTAGTAAGACAGAGTACATGTGTGTGAATGAGAGGGAGGCCAGTGGAACAGTGAGGCTACAAGGATCAGAGGTCACAAAGGTGCAGGACTTCAAGTACTTGGGGTCCACTGTCCAGGAAAATGGGGAATGTGGTAAAGAGGTGAAGAAGAGAGTCCAGGCAGGATGGAGTGGATGGAGAAAAGTTTCAGGAGTGATTTGTGACAAAAAGGTGTCAGCAAAGGTCAAAGGAAAAGTTTACAAGACAGTGGTGAGACCAGCTATGTTGTATGGTCTGGAGACAGAGACATGGACAAAAAGACAGGAGAAAGAACTGGAAGTGGCAGAAATGAAGATGCTGAGGTTCTCCTTAGGAGTGACAAGGATGGATAAGATCAGGAATGAGATCATCAGAGGTACAGCACATGTTGAACAACTGGGAGATAAAGTTAGGGAGGCCAGACTGAGATGGTTTGGACATGTCCAGAGGAGGGACAGTGGGTATATTGGTAGAAGGATGTTAGAAATGCAGCTGCCAGGAAAAAGACACATGAGATATATGGATGCAGTTAGAGAGGACATGGAGGTAGTTGGAGTGAGGACATATGATGTAGAGGACAGAGTGAGGTGGAGGAGGATGACTCGCTGTGGCGACCCCTGAAAAGGGAAAAGCCGAAAGAAGAAGAAGTGTTTTGGGAAAAACACTGACACATCCAAAACGTGACATTTTGTTCCACCCTTCTGCTGTCTATGCCCCTATCTGGCAACCCCCAGAAAAAAATCCTAAACCTGCACCTCTCAAAGACAGAACGGAATAATGGCGAAAAGATTAGGTACCGGTAAGAGAAATTTTGATTCAGAAAGCAGGGCATTTAAGCTGCAGTGGACAAACGATTTTTTTGTTCAATGCAAAGAAAAGCACAACAGAAAGTTTATGTTAAATGCACTTTTGTTCTGTGAAGAACCCAGAGAGGGTTATTTGGTTATTTATTTTATTAATAGTGTTATTATTTATTTTATTAATAGTGTTATTATTTATTTTGTTAATAGTATTATTATTTATCTCCTGACTTTTTTTCTGTGAAGAACCCAGAGAGGGTTATTTGATTGTGCTTTCTGGAAAACAATACATTTTTACATTTAGGCACTCCTTCAATCGTCACACTTTTTCCTGTTACAAACTGACTCCGGCCCCCCACCAGAGAAGGGAAAAGTTATGTGGCCCTCACAGGAATTTTTTTTTGGGACCCCTGATGTAGAGTTTTTTGCTCTAAACCCATACTGACTGTTGCTTAGAATATTTTGTTTATTTCTTTTTCTTTTTCATAGAAACGTTTCGCCCTCTATCCGGAGGGCTTCCTCAGTCAAAGGAGTTCCAGTAAACTGTTTCCCCACCAAGCATGTAAACTCTACTGTAAGACAGAAGAGCTGACCTCATACTGAACAACCTGTTGATCCTCGCAAAATACTTCATCCATTACTGTAAATGGGGAAACAGAAAACATGACTTTTCAACCTTTCAACGCCAGCTGATGGACAACCACCTAAAAACATTAAAACTGATGAAAAGCAAGATGAGTTTACAGCTTCTCAATGCTTATGAAGAACTGAACTTTATTTAATAATTAGAGCCCCTTGTGTATGTTTTTATTTTTTATTTATTTTTATTTATTTATTGTCTTTTCTTTCTTAAACATGTCATGTTATTCTCTCTCAATTTTTCTTATGTGTGCCTCATACTTGCAAAACACTTTATTTCTGTTGTATATGCCACATGTTTTGTTTGTAAATTTTGCTCAAACTTTAATTAAAAAAAAAAAAGTTACGTAGTTCTTGTATTTAAAAAAAATCAGCCAGTCTCATCTGATAATATCATACCGGGTAAACGTTTTTAATTATAATATAATATTATACGTAGTAAAATATTTAAAGACCGTGTAAAGTGAATTTCAATATTTTCTTCAATAAACATTATAAATGTCATAATTGTAATCTTGTAAATGAGTAAAAAGTCTCAAAATTGTAGATAAATTAATTTTGGAGTTATAGATCAAACTGTGTATAACGATATTTCTGTTTCAGGATTTTTTAGGCGTGTTTTAAATGTGACCGCGTTTCGTCACGCGGTCTAAGCCCCACCCCCTGCAGCTCCAGCCGTATAAATTAGTTCTTCGCCTCGGTGGAGCCGTTCACTCGCGAATCGCAGATAGCATCAGATAGCAATAGCTATAGCTCCTTTTTTGCTAAGAAAATGCGACAGGTCCATTGCATACTTAGTTATCAACGTGATTACTCTATATTTTAATCACCAACACAGACCCCGCATGCGATGTGACCGGGTCGGACCGGGTGCAGCGAGTCCGCTCATCTTCTAAAATAGCGCTTATTATTAAACACATAACAGCGGAGTTATGAATTATAGTTGTGTCCTCAACTTTAAAAACAAAACCAGAGTTGTTTGTGCACTAAAAACAGCGTAACTCTTGGAAAAAGGAGCTGCTGTTACAGCCAGAACTCAGATAAAAACAGAGCAGGTTTACTGGATCTCTGCTGCACCTGTCTGCCTCTCCACACACAGCTCAGGCTGTGAAGAACGATGCCGACCGTCACAGTGGTCACTGTCTGACTCAGAGTCTGAGTCTGGCTCTGGAGGTTCAAATGAGTAGGGCTGGAGAACTCCAATTAGGCTGCCAGCATTCGCGAACATCCTCACTTTACCGCAGTTCTTCACTGGGCAGGACACGGGCGCAGTACTGCGCTGAAACCACGCCCACGCGCTGACACGCCCCCAGCGTTTCAGACCAGGGCACAATTATGTTTTTTCATTATTTTTGAGACTTAATTTTATAAGGTAAACAATGTTTTTAATCAGTCAGATTTATAAGGGTGATTAATAACACATATTTATGCCGTGTGACAAACTCTAAACACACATTTAATTTTACTTTACACAGTCTTTAAACACGCACACACTTTTTGTAGTTTATTTATTTTTAACATCAATCTAAAATTTCTTTTGCCTTTACAGTGAGTAAAAAAGAAGTTGAGGACTTTGTGAAATTGAGGATTTCAAATAGTTATCACTTCTCTGGAATGAAAAATAGCTCAAAGTGGGCATGGAGGTATGTAAAAGTTCTACTTGTTAACAAGTCAAACATTATTTTAGGTTATAATTTTGTCACATATTGTTGTATAGATTCACTTTGAATGAATGGCTCTCACTCAAACAGTTGAGATACACTGTATTTATATAATTTTTTTTACGGCAAAGCCTGTATTGTCCAATTGTTGAAAGGTTTAGCTCAATATATTTATTCAAATCACTTGATAGCATTTTATTAGTCAAGTTTCTGTATATTTTCGGTGCATTTTTGTTTAAACATTATTGTGTTTTCAGAGCTATCCTGAAACATATGGGATTACATTTTAAGATGACCCATCGGCAAGCATCAAAAAAATGGGTTCACATGAAGAAAAAATATAAGGTACTGATTTCTTATTAGATCAGCTACACATTTTCATTCAGTGCTGATCTTACTACGGTAATTGTTCTATTTATTTCTCATCAGGACTTAAAGTATCCTCCAGAGGGTGTCAAAGTATTTCCTGAAGTATGGCCTTACTTTTCCCTGATGGACGACGCCATGGAGGGTCGGCTGCAGGGCACGGCTCCCGTCCTCGAGGCTCTTCCCCACAATAGCAACAATAGCGACTTCTTACCCGCTTTGGTGCCCAAAAAGAGAAGGGTCTTAAGTGTGGAGGCCTCTTCTTTTACAGATGTAGTTGCTAGTGAGCCAGAGATTGAGGTTTCGCTAAACGGAAATGAGGACGGGGAGGATGAGGTGGATGAGGAGGATGCGACAGTGCTGGAAAGATGTGTGGAGGTAAACCGTGTCATACCAAAGTTGGAGACCGGGAGTTTGCAGCAGATGACTACAAGGGAGCAGCTGCTGGATCAAAAAGAGAAGGTGGTGCTGGACAGAGAGATGAGCACTCTGGACCGAGAACGTGCTTTGCTAGAGAGGGAACATGCCGTGATGGAGAGGGAGAGGGCGGTGATGGAGAGAGAGAGGGCGGTGCTGGAGACGGAGAAATTGATGATTGAAAAGGACAGAGAGGCTTTGCACAGGGAGCGCCTGGCTCTGGACAAAGAAAAAGCGAGATGGGTGAGAGCGTCTGCGCAAACCGAAAGGACTGAGAAGACCACAGAAGAAGACGACAAGGTGATGGACTCCGATGCTGTAGACAGAAAAGAGAGATTTCTTTGTTTGTTTGAAAAACTTGTAGAAAACTTTTAATGAACGTGGCACAACTCCAGTTTACTTACGGGTAAATATATATTTCTAATTAGCGTTTAAATCCTTATCCATGTACAGAAATCAAACTCCCAAAAGTTCTCAATAAAAACATTGAGTCTTCTCTAGAGGTCTTCAGGACTTTATTTATTTTTATTCCATTCAGATTACACAACAGCAAGCTCTTAGGATTGTTCTTAACCCCATCCACAACCAAAAACAACCTCCTGTTCCTAATCCAAAGGTAGATTTGAATTGATCAGCACTAGACTTTTTGGTGTTGGCTATTGTACATGATAAAAGCACGACATTGAAAAACACCAGAATACAGTATGTATATTTTTATATTACAGTACAAACAGTACAACCAGCAGTTGTGTTTAAATACATCTTTTATTGTATTGGATATTCATTTGACCTTTCATAAAGCTCCAGCTTCAATAGATTTATTCTAGTATACATTGTTAGAAGTGTTAGATTAGTTTTTAATCTTTTATTTTTTACAACATATTTAAACAATACGTCACCAGTTTGTTCTCAGATGAGAGTTGTAAAAAGACTGAACATGGAGAACTTCTCGTCAAGTTGCGGAGCAGTTTGAGGGATTTCTTGGGTGTCTGCTTTTTATATATATATATCAACGTGTGATGCTGCGTTCGAGACAAATCGTCTGAAGATCAGGCAGAATGTAGAGCAGTGCATACCCCGTATTTTCCGGAGTATAGGTCGCACCGGAGTATAGGTCGCATTGTCCAATTATTACCAATAAATTGGGTAAATCCATAAATAGGTCACACCGGAGTATAGCTCGCACCTACGTCACCGCCGACGTAACGCGTCATCCACCGTTGACGTGCCGCGTCACCGCTGAGTCAACCCGGAAATGTGGACCGTTTAAAACAATTATTTGTTCGATAAAAATTATAGCAAATATGTGTCTGAGCTGAACTTTTCCTTAATAAATGAACGTAATTGTGAAATGAGCTGAATTAAAAAAATTGTTTCGCTAGCTAGCTAGCTAGCTGACACCAAACGAGCACGCGCAGCACCGGAAATGCAGCGAACAGACCTGCATGAATTGCTTTTTTAATTTTAGCAGGATAAACGCCTCAAAAAATAAATTTGTTAGCTGACTTTTTTTTAAAAAGACTGAACGTAATTGTGAAATGAGCTGGATTAAAAAAAATTGTTTCGCTAGCTACCGGTACGTCTGATAAAAACAAAACGTGCACGCGCAGCACCGGAAATTTAGCGAACAGACCTGCATGAATTGCTTTTTTAATTTTAGCAGGATAAACACCTCAAAAAATATATTTGTTAGCTGACTTTTTTTTAAAGACTGTCTCAGTTTAATTTCTGTTAATAAATGATTACAAATCAGCTTATTTCAGAATGTAAATACCACCAACATTAAAATTAAACTACAGAAACTCCTAAAAAAATTTGTTGGCTGCCTTTTTTGTAAGACTGTCTCAGTTTAATTTTTTGTTAATAAATGATTACAAATCAGCTTATTTCATTACGTAAATAACACCAATTTGGTGAGCTGCCCAGAGTTGCAGCTGAAGGTGAGCTGCTCAGAGTTGCAGCTGATGTGGAAACCATTGTTGGAGAGCTGGGAGTTGCAGTTGCTGGAGGTACAGCTGTCTGAGCTGAGAAGATGCAGCATCTAGAGGTGCAGCTGAGTGAAATGCACTTTGATAATAATAATAATGAATTCAATTTATAACGCACTTTTCATTAATGAAAATCTCAAAGTGCTACAAGGTGCAACAGAATTAAATGTCAATAAAACAAATAATAAAACAAGTAAAATCAATAACAGTATCAACTAAGATCAAAAGTAGAATCATGAGGAGGTAGAGTATGCTCGGTTGAAAAGAAAGGTCTTCAAGCCGCTCTTAAAGTCAACCACAGACTGTGGGGCTCTCAGACAGTCAGGAAGAGAGTTCCACAGGCGGGGGGCAGCCACACTGAAAGCCCGGTCTCCCATGGTCCTTAACTTGGTTCTCGGAATGTGAAGGAGATTACTGTTCTGTGACCGCAGTGAACGGGTGGATGAGTATGGAATAAGAATATCCGGTAACACTTTATAATAACTACACAAGCACATTAATTTGTGCATTTACAAATATAGATAGCATAGTTAATTCATGAGTTATTAAGCATGAATAAACATTGAGTACGTAGGTTTTGGAACTCATTATTCTTTATGTATAAAGCGTTAATAAGTGTGTTAATAGTGTATTAATAGTGTATTAAGTGTGAATCATCCTTAATTAATGTTTTCAATGTTAATTAAATGTTAATTAATGCTTAAATAAGGCTAAATAATGTGTAGTTATTATAAAGTGTTACCAATCTGGTCAGTACTTTGTTTATTATAGGGAAACACAATGGTGGAAGTTGTGATTTTTGCCAGAAAACCGAGTCAGTGCAGCACGTCATTTTGGAAAGTTCTGCATATTCAGCGGAAAGGCAGACTCTACTGGACCATATGAAACATGAAGTCACGAGCCCGATCAGTTTGAAGAGCGTTTTGGAATGGGGATCTAGTAAAGGTGGACGTAAATACTTTATGTATTTCTTGACGTCAACAGGTCTAAGTAGAAGACTGTAAGTAGTTTAGGGATGGGACCATTAGATGGCGGTAATACACCGGAAGGTTGTAAGCTGCCGTAAAACCTCCCGGAAGAAGAAGAAGAAGCTCTTCCTGTTTGCCCGTTGCAAGTCTGGTCGCCTCCCTCCACCTCCCCTTCTCCACCCGGGGTTTCTGGTTCCTCGGTTCTCCCCTGTTCTTCGTCCCGCCAGCGCCTCCTGGGGTTGTCCTGCTCGCCTCCGTCCTGGTCCTGCGACTGTGTGCGCTCCTGCTTCCTGTTCCCTGCAACCCAGCCGGTCGAAGCAGATGGCCGCTTGTCCTGAGCCTGTTTCTGCTGGAGGTTTCTTCCTCACGGGGGAGTTTTTCCTTCCCACTGTCGCTTCGTGCTTGCTCAGGATGGGAGTTCTGCGCTGGTGTTTGTCTCCGGGTTGACCGGCGCCGACGGCCGCTGGCTGGCCGTCCTTCACGTACCGGGGGGATGGATTGTACGACTCCACCGCCGGGTTCGGGTCGCGGGGGGAAGATATCCATAATCTATCTCCCAATGCCGGACATTCAAGCTCTCAGCAGTCCGGCATGCATGCCCTTTGCCGGGGCCCGAGCGCCAAAGAACTCTAATCAATAAAACATTTTAATTGTATTACTCTCTCTCGTTTTGTGGGTCTCTCCAGGTTGAGTTGACAATAACTCGATGACAATGATATATAAAAAGGGTGAAATCGGGCAGCCTTGATGAACACCTCTGTTATCTGGAATTATCTGGAATCTTTTAGAAGTGTTCATATTAATTATCACAGAGCTATTAATATCACTATAAAACATATTGAGAATATTAATAAATGATTGACCAAAACCAAATGCCCTGATGGAGTGCAGAAGAAATTTATGCTCAATCGTGTCAAAGGCTTTATAAAAGTCTA
Source organism: Garcialebias charrua (assembly GCA_038048925.1). NCBI lineage: Eukaryota > Metazoa > Chordata > Actinopteri > Cyprinodontiformes > Rivulidae > Garcialebias > Garcialebias charrua. Next base: position 91,864 of record JBBPBX010000929.1, on the reverse strand, counting down.
GAAACAATATAAGTGCATTAGAATTTACCTCACTATCATGTTTTAATCGTAGCTTCTGTTTTAATTCTACAAGTGTCATCATTACTGTTGACATAAACAAATCATAAATAAATCTATGCCGTCGTTTCATAAACAAAACGCCAGGTGGCGACAGATAGCTAATTCTGCAACTCTACTGCAACCTTTTAAAACCCACGAAGAAGAATGTAGGAACCTTCGGAAGGAGCGGAGGATCAATCCACTTCTTCCCATAGACGTGATATCTATGCTTCTTCCTACCAAGGGTGGTTGGCTGTCATATAATGTAGGATAAAATGATGGAAACGGAACAACAAGATCACTCATACACGAACGGCGTGTGTGATCAAGTCAACCCCTCCAAGTTCACGTATAAAAGTGAGTAAACACGGATTTATTTTAACGAAGCTAACAACACTTAGCATTGTATCCTAGCAAGAATGCACCATTTAAGTTTAGCAAAGTTACGTAGTTCTATTTCTCCATTCCTCTTCATCCTGGCTGTTGAAGTGTTGGCTATCTTCATAAAAAACTCAAACATTCCAAAATTGAACATTTTTGATGACCAAATTATAATCAGCCAACTAGCTGACGACACCACAATCTTTTTGAAGAATAGATCAAACTCCTAAAATCATTGAATTAATTAATACATTTTCAAAAGCATCAGGTCTAACTTTGAATCTACAGAAATGTGAACTGATGGCGATTCATAACACTAATCTAACAGAAGCATATGGTATTCCCATTAAAGCCTCAGTGAAATATCTTGGAATGGTAATAACTAAAGATACTAAACTCAGTGATACTCTTAACATAGAGAATAAAATCCAGAACTGCAAATCTCAGTTAAACGGATGGAATCAAAGAGATCTAACGCTATTCGGGAGAACCTACCTAACTAAAATGGAATCACTGTCTCGTATTTATCCGGCTTATTCGATGGCCATTCCTAATAAATATATTAAAGCCATAAATCAACTAAACTTCAACTTCATCTGGAAAAATCGAGCCCACTACTTAAAAAAAGCAAACATGGTAAAAGATTTTAAAGATGGTGGTTTTCAAACAATTGACTTTGAATGTTTAAATGCTGTCTTAAAAATAAACTGGCTGAAATCTTTTTTAATGAATGGAAATAGTATATGGTATTGTCTTCCCAAAGGTTTGTTTAAAAAAATTGGTGGTATAGATTTTGTTCTCAAATGTGACTTTAATGTTGTTAAACTCCCTGTGAAGCTAGCTGATTTTCACAAGCAGGTGTTGTTATGTTGGAAACTCATGTACTCACACAATTTTACTCCCCACCAAACTCCGATATGGAATAATAGATATGTACTACACAGAAGTAAATCTCTGTATTTGGATCACTGGATGGAAAAAGGTATTTGGTCCATAAAACATCTTCTAAAAGACAATGGAAGCTGGTTGTCTTGTGAAGATTTCTGTGCACTATATAATTTGAACTGCTCACTCTCTCAGTTTAACACTGTTATAAACTCTATCCCTACTGCAGTCAAATGTATGGTCCAAAATATAAGCACTGAAACAGCTAACCTCCACTTACCTACACTTCAAATAAATGGAGTTAACCTTTTGGATAAAAGTAACTCTAACAAAAGGTTGCGTCGACATCTAAACAACATTATATTTCCTGTACGTCCAAACAGAAACTCCATCCTGAGTTTGTTTTCTGACTCTGAAGTCAATAAGTGGAGAACTGCTTACCTTAAATACCCCTTAAGTCCCAAAGCTAAAGAAATACATTTTAAAATTCTCAATGACATTTTTCCATCCAGAGAACTATTAAGACAGAGATTTAATTTCGATGCCAACAACTGTACTTTTTGTGACAATGATATTGAAACAACAGACCATCTCTTGTACATACTAAAACATTTTGGGAAAACTTTCAGGCCTGGTTCTCAACTAAACATCTCCTTCCCCATCCTCTAAAAAGAGAGGATGTAATATTTGGAACCACCCTCAGAGATGGAAGAGCAGACCTCATACTGAACAACCTGCTGATCCTTGCTAAATACTTCATCCATTCCTGTAAATGGGGAAACAGAAAACCTGACTTTTCAACCTTTCAACGCCAGCTGATGGACAACCACCTAAAAACATTAAAACTGATGAAAAGCAAGATGAGTTTACAGCTTCTCAATGCTTATGAAGAACTGAACTTTATTTAATAATTAGAGCCCCTTGTGTATGTTTTTATTTTTTATTTATTTTTATTTATTTATTGTCTTTTCTTTCTTAAACATGTCAGGTTATTTTCTCTCAATTTTTCTTATGTGTGCCTCATACTTGCAAAACACTTTATTTCTGTTGTATATGCCACATGTTTTGTTTGTAAATTTTGCTCAAACTTTAATAAAAAAAAAAAGTTACGTAGTTCTTGTATTTAAAAAAAATCAGCCAGTTTCATCTGATAATATCATACCGGGTAAACGTTTTTAATTATAATATAATATTATACGTAGTAAAATATTTAAAGACCGTGTAAAGTGAATTTCAATATTTTCTTCAATAAACATTATAAATGTCATAATTGTAATCTTGTAAATGAGTAAAAAGTCTCAAAATTGTAGATAAATTAATTTTAGAGTTATAGATCAAACTGTGTACAGTATAACGATATTTCTGTTTCAGGATTTTTTAGGCGTGTTTTAAATGTGACCGCGTTTCGTCACGCGGTCTAAAGCCCCACCCCCTGCAGCTCCAGCCGTATAAATTAGTTCTTCGCCTCGGTGGAGCCGTTCACTCGCGAATCGCAGATAGCATCAGATAGCAATAGCTATAGCTCCTTTTTTGCTAAGAAAATGCGACAGGTCCATTGCATACTTAGTTATCAACGTGATTACTCTATATTTTAATCACCAACACAGACCCCGCATGCGATGTGACCGGGTCGGACCGGGTGCAGCGAGTCCGCTCATCTTCTAAAATAGCGCTTATTATTAAACACATAACAGCGGAGTTATGAATTATAGTTGTGTCCTCAACTTTAAAAACAAAACCAGAGTTGTTTGTGCACTAAAAACAGCGTAACTCTTGGAAAAAGGAGCTGCTGTTACAGCCAGAACTCAGATAAAAACAGAGCAGGTTTACTGGATCTCTGCTGCACCTGTCTGCCTCTCCACACACAGCTCAGGCTGTGAAGAACGATGCCGACCGTCACAGTGGTCACTGTCTGACTCAGAGTCTGAGTCTGGCTCTGGAGGTTCAAATGAGTAGGGCTGGAGAACTCCAATTAGGCTGCCAGCATTCGCGAACATCCTCACTTTACCGCAGTTCTTCACTGGGCAGGACACGGGCGCAGTACTGCGCTGAAACCACGCGCTGACACGCCCCCAGCGTTTCAGACCAGGGCACAATTATGTTTTTTCATTATTTTTGAGACTTAATTTTATAAGGTAAACAATGTTTTTAATCAGTCAGATTTATAAGGGTGATTAATAACACATATTTATGCCGTGTGACAAACTCTAAACACACATTTAATTTTACTTTACACGGTCTTTAAACACGCACACACTTTTTGTAGTTTATTTATTTTTAACATCAATCTAAATTTTCTTTTGCCTTTACAGTGAGTAAAAAAGAAGTTGAGGACTTTGTGAAATTGAGGATTTCAAATAGTTATCACTTCTCTGGAATGAAAAATAGCTCAAAGTGGGCATGGAGGTATGTAAAAGTTCTACTTGTTAACAAGTCAAACATTATTTTAGGTTATAATTTTGTCACATATTGTTGTATAGATTCACTTTGAATGAATGGCTCTCACTCAAACAGTTGAGATACACTGTATTTATATAATTTTTTTTACGGCAAAGCCTGTATTGTCCAATTAATACTAATATATTTATTCAAATCACTTGATAGCATTTTATTAGTCAAGTTTCTGTATATTTTCGGTGCATTTTTGTTTTAACATTATTGTGTTTTCAGAGCTATCCTGAAACATATGGGATTACATTTTAAGGTGACCCATCGGCAAGCATCAAAAAAATGGGTTCACATGAAGAAAAAATATAAGGTACTGATTTCTTATTAGATCAGCTACACATTTTCATTCAGTGCTGATCTTACTACGGTAATTGTTCTATTTATTTCTCATCAGGACTTAAAGTATCCTCCAGAGGGTGTCAAAGTATTTCCTGAAGTATGGCCTTACTTTTCCCTGATGGACGACGCCATGGAGGGTCGGCTGCAGGGCACGGCTCCCGTCCTCGAGGCTCTTCCCCACAATAGCAACAATAGCGACTTCTTACCCGCTTTGGTGCCCAAAAAGAGAAGGGTCTTAAGTGTGGAGGCCTCTTCTTTTACAGATGTAGTTGCTAGTGAGCCAGAGATTGAGGTTTCGCTAAACGGAAATGAGGACGGGGAGGATGAGGTGGATGAGGAGGATGCGACAGTGCTGGAAAGATGTGTGGAGGTAAACCGTGTCATACCAAAGTTGGAGACCGGGAGTTTGCAGCAGATGACTACAAGGGAGCAGCTGCTGGATCAAAAAGAGAAGGTGGTGCTGGACAGAGAGATGAGCACTCTGGACCGAGAACGTGCTTTGCTAGAGAGGGAACATGCCGTGATGGAGAGGGAGAGGGCGGTGATGGAGAGAGAGAGGGCGGTGCTGGAGATGGAGAAATTGATGATTGAAAAGGACAGAGAGGCTTTGCACAGGGAGCGCCTGGCTCTGGACAAAGAAAAAGCGAGATGGGAGAGAGCGTCTGCGCAAACCGAAAGGACTGAGAAGACCACAGAAGAAGACGACAAGGTGATGGACTCCGATGCTGTAGACAGAAAAGAGAGATTTCTTTGTTTGTTTGAAAAACTTGTAGAAAACGTTTAATGAACGTGGCACAACTCCAGTTTACTTCACCTTTACACTTGGTCAAAAATGTATTTTAAAATATATATTTCTAATTAATCCTTATCCATATACAGAAATCAACACCCCCAAAGTTCTCAATAAAAACATTGAGTCTTCTCTAGAGGTCTTCAGGACTTTTATTTATTTTTATTCCATTCAGATTACACAACAGCAAGCTCTTAGGATTGTTCTTAACCCCATCCACAACCAAAAACAACCTCCTGTCCCCAATCCAACTGTAGATTTGAATTGATCAGCACTAGACTTTTTGGTGTTGGCTATTGTACATGATAAAAGCACGACATTGAAAAACATCAGAATATGTATATTTTTATATTACAGTACAAACTGTACAACCAGCAGTTGTTTAAATGCATCTTTTATTGTATTGGATATTCATTTGACCTTTCATAAAGCTCCAGCTTCAATAGATTTATTCTAGTGTACATTGTCAGAAGTTTTAGATTAGTCTTTAATCTTTTGTTTTTTACAACGTATTTAAACAATGCGTCACCAGTTGGTTCTCAGATGTGAGTTGTAAAAAGACTGAACATGGAGAACTTCTCGTCAAGTTGCGGAGCAGTTTGAGGGATCTCTCGTGTGTCTGCTTTTTATATATATCAACGTGTGATGCTGCGTTCGAGACAAATTGTCTGAAGATCAGGCAGAAGGTAGAGCAGTGCATATGTGCATGGCTGTCAGGATCTTGGCTGTAATTGTGGTGTTTAGTTGGTAATAAAACCAGAGTTTACACACAGATTTATGTAGCAACGTGGATATCTGGTGTGAGTAGTGAGCCCATTTGAAGTCTGTGTGTCAGTATGTACAAATACGAGTAAGTCTGTGTTGGTTAAATCAGATTCCCGATGGGTATACGGGGCAGGCAGATGTACGCCTGCGGAGTCTTGCTGAGGTTGATGGGGTTGCCATCCAGACGGATGTCCTCCAGTGCGTTCCTGATGTAGTTAAAGTCATTCAGGTTGCAGAAGGTGTCTTCGTGCATCATCTGAATGTTGTTCCGCTGCAACAATAGATGGAGAGTATTCGGCAAAAGCATAAAAATATGAAAATAACTTTAATCCTGGAGTGTATAGAGGGAAGTAAGTGATAAGGTATGAATCTAAAGGGGGTTTACCTGTAGATGTAAAGATCGTAGGCTGTCTGGTAAAGGCAATGGGACGTAGTCGATGTTGTTGTCCGTTAGGTACAAGTACAACAGCGCAGTCATGTCCTGTGTGGAAAAATGGAAAACACAGACTCAAACACACAGTTATTTAATTTTTATGCCTCTTTTTGGTAATAATGAAGCAAACACCCAGTTCAAAAGAAGTTCTGGTGTTCCTGAAGAAGTGTACGTACTTTGAAGGCCTCTTTATGAATACCCTTTGAGTCAATGTCGTTGTGGCTGGCGTCAATCAGCGTCATGCTCTCTGGGAGAGCTGGCAGCTGGCGAATGTGGTTTTCTCTGACGATCAGCTCCTCCAGCTCAGGTAGACCCATGAACGCTCTGTCGTCGACGGACGCGATCTCGTTGGCGGTCAGGTCGATCCTCTTCAGTTTGCCTGGAAGAAAAACAGCTTTCTGAGATACAGACGTGTGCGTTTTCGCTGCATATTCGTTGGGACGGGAAACGCACTCAGGTTGGTGAAGTCGGACTTGTTGATCTTTGTGATTTTGTTGTAGCGGGCGTAGAAGTGAGTGGTGTCTTTTGGCAGAGGTGGAACGCCGTCCAGCTTCAAGTCGTCGCAGTAGACCGAACCACCGAGGCAAGTGCACAGCAAGCAAACAGGCATGCCTAGAGCACGCAGACAAGAGGAAAACCAAAGAGTAGTCAGTTACAAAATAAGTAAAGGGCAGAACACAAGGAGTTTATTAATGTGTCTCAATGTTCCTCGGAGACTAATGGTGCATTCAGACCTAACAGCGTTTCAACGGCAGGAGCGTCCAGCTTACATTCAAAGTCAATGGGGGACGCGCTTCCAGCCGCGTCGGGCGTCACGTCACGTGCGTGTTGAGCGTGCTGGAAAGCGTTTTTCCGTGCACGTGAACCCGCGTCAGCCTCCAAAGCGCGCCTTGACCATGCTGAAGATTTCGCCGTTCAAACTTTCAAACGCCGTTCAACTCTCCCTGATTGGTTGATCAGGGAGAGTCGGGGGGAGAAGAGAGGGGGAGAGTCCCTATGTGACGCGGAAACGAGGGGGCGGGGGTATTGCGCAACTATGTGACGTATTGTTTGTGGGACACAGAAAAGACCCGCGAGGTCGTGTACTATGGAAGAGAAACTCATTGTAGCTGTGTGTTCGCGACAAGTCCTTCACGACCAGTCAAGTCTGCTCCACAGAGACAGAAATAAAAAGCTCCTCGCCTGGCGGAGTGCAGTGAGGACTCGGTATACCGGTAAGCTCCTCCCACACACCCCGCCGCAGTTTCGCGTTCAAGTCTGGACACCAAGTGCGTCCACTTGCGTGCGTGACGAGCTTTTTGGAAGTTGAAACGCTGTTCGGTCTGGATGCAGCATAAGGCTGCCTCACTGCCTGTACTGGAAATTTGTTGGAGGTTTCTTCTTGTTAAAAGGGAGTTTTTCCTTTCCACTGTTGTCAATGTGCCTGCTTAGTATGGGAGACTGCAACGAAGTGACGCTATCTGCTGGTTTTCTTTGACAACTTTACTAATAGTTTTATTTATGTACAAGCCCAAAACCAGAAAAGTTGGCACGTTGTGCAAATCGCAAATAAAAACAGAATACAATGACTTGCAAATCTTTTTCAACCCATATTCAACTGAATAGAATGCAAAGACAATATATTTAATGTTCGAACGGAGAAACTTTATTTTGTTTTGCAAATAACCATTAACTTAGAATTCAATGGCAGCAACACATTGCAAAAAAGTTGGCACAGGGACATATTTACCACTGTGTTACATCGCCTTTCCTTTTAACAACACTCAGTAAACGTTTGGGAACTGAGGAGACCAATTTTTGAAGCTTTTCAGGTGGAATTCTTCCCCATTCTTGCTTGATGTACAGCTTAAGTTGTTCAACAGTCCGGGGTCTCCGTTGTCGTATTTTACGTTTCATAATGCGCCACACATTTTCAATGGGGGACAGGTCTGGACTGCAGGCAGGCCAGGGGAGGACCCGCACTCTTTTGCTACGAAGCCACGCTGTTGTAACACGTGCAGAATGTGGCTTGGCATTGTCTTGCTGAAATAAGCTGGGGCGTCCATGAAAAAGACGTCGCTTGGATGGCAGCATATGTTGCTCCAAAACCTGTATGTACCTTTCAGCATTAATGGTGCCTTCACAGATGTGTAAGTTACCCATGCCTTGGGCACTAATGCACCCCCATACCATCACAGATGCTGGCTTTTGAACTTTGCGCCTATAACAGTCCTGATGGTTCTTTTCCTCTTTGGTCCGTAAGACACGACGTCCACAGTTTCCAAAGACAATTTGAAATGTGGACTCATCAGACCACAGAACACTTTTCCACTTTGCATCAGTCCATCTCAGATGAGCTCGGGCCCAGCAAAGCCGGCGGCGTTTCTGGATCTTGTTGATGAATGGCTTTTGCTTTGCATAGTAGAGCTTTAACTTGCACTTACAGATGTAGCGACGAACTGTAGTTACTGACAGTGGTTTTCTGAAGTATTCCTGAGCCCATGTGGTGATATCTTTTACACACTGATGTCGGTTTTTGATGCAGTACCGCCTGAGGGATCGAAGGTCACGGGCATTCAATGTTGGTTTTCGGCCTTGCCCCTTACGTGTAGTGATTTCTCCAGATTCTCTGAACCTTTTGATGATATTACGGACCGTAGATGGTGAAATTCCTAAATTCCTTGCAATAGCTCGTTGAGAAAAGTTGTTCTTGAACTGTTCGACAATTTGCCCACGCATTTGTTCACAGAGTGGTGACCCTCGCCCCATCCTTCTATGTGGATGACTGAGCATGTCAAGGAAGCTGCTTTTATACCCAATCATGGCACCCACCTGTTCCCAATTTGCATGTTCACCTGTGGGATATTCCAAATAAGTGTTTGATGAGCATTCCTCAAATTTCTCTGTCTTCTTTGTCACTTGTGCCAGCTTTTTTGAAACATGTTGCAGGCATCAAATTCCAAATGAGCTAATAATTGCAAAAAATAACAAAGTTTACCAGTTCGAACGTTAAGTATGTGGTCTTTGCAGTGTGTTCAATTGAATATAGGTTGAAAAAGATTTGCAAGTCATTGTATTCTGTTTTTATTTGCGATTTCCACAACGTGCCAACTTTTCTGGTTTTGGGCTTGTATGTAAATGTTTCTTTTCATGACTTCTGTTGTGACTTGGCGCTACATAAATACATTTAGTTGAATTTAATTGAAATTTAACAGCTAATATATAATCATCAAAAGATGGAAAATGAGACTACAACTGCACTAATGGCATGTAAAAGAGAAATTAAGTGAACCAGATACATCCTGACCAAAACAAAGCTACCGGTACTCAGAATCTGTCACACATACTTCACTTACAGCTTGCAATGTCCCAGTTCCATTCTGGTGTCCGTTGATGCAATAAGTATTCATATTGCATTTAAATTATACTTCACAACTTAACCCAGCTGCCTTGTCTTTCCCATTTCATTTTGTTTTCTATCCCTTCCGGTCATTTTGTGCGTTTATCTTTGTTTCCTGTCTGCTTTCGATCTTTTTTCCTACAGAAACAAATCTCTCTCCTGTTGACCTTGTTCACATCTGATTCATTTATTTTTGTCAGTACAGTACATCTTTTTTCCGAGGGTCTGCAGGCTGTCAGATTGGTCGAGAGCAACTGGAGATGTGGTCCGTATCAGTCAAAAACCGTTAGTTGAAATTGCAGTTTAAAACGAGCACAACAAAAACAGAAACTATTTTAACATTGTGCTTTTAATAAGACTCCTAACTCCAATACTGTAAACACTTTACTCAGTTAAACCTTACTTTTCCTTGACCTCGTTGGCTTGGGTTAATTTTTTCATTGGATGGTCTTTTATCACCTTGATCTCACAGGTCCTGTGTTCTATCCACGCAGTGTCTTGCGTTTTGCAAAAATTAAATACAAAAATAGAACTTTGAATGCAGGATTCTAGCTTTTCAAAGAGAACTGGATTTTTATTTAAATCACACTGAACCGGTGACTGCTCAGTACTGACCTTTTGCGTCAACCACTTCCTCATCAGGCTCCTCTGGCTCACCAGAGCTCACTGTCTCCTCTATACTGGTTTTCCCCTCCTGAGGGGGTTGTGTTGGGGTTGGAAGCAGCTCCTCCTCTTGTTAGAGACAAGATTAGGTGTTAAAGAGGTTAGACCGACATGGACACAGGACAGGAAGTCTGGCTGTCAGCAGCCCACTGTTAACCATATTAGGTTTTTGCATTTATGAAAATAGGTTAAAGGAAAATGACTTGATGGTGTTAACACAATATGTGGTAGGGTTAGAGAAAACATGATATTTTAACAAAGTACAGTACAGTGAACAAGAGGTTTCTGTGGCCTTCATGTTGGACTTAAGTTCACAACATATTTGGTATGAGATGGACATAAAAAAAAATCACAATTTTTATCTACACACTTTTTATCTTAGTTTCATGCTTGTCATATCATTTCAGACTTCTACTTTCT